>VYZT01025809.1:0-21969 GCA_013400735.1 Pomatostomus ruficeps
ATAATTTGGAGTTTGGAGTATTTAAATATTCATTAGTATCTTCAAAGGAAGTGTACTAATTTATCTTGTCCTGCTGTGTCCTATGCTAGGCTATGCTATGCTATTCTATCCTAACCATTAGAGCCACTAAATCAAGACAACTTTAGGTTCCTTTCAAGAACTTTCTCCAGATATTTCTGCTTATCCTACCATACTTCATTAATATCCTGTCTGATCTCAATTTTGTTGAGACATTGACCCAATAATGGGTCAAATACATTAATCTTGTTTCCTGTTTATGTATAGATATGAATATCTCTTTTCATACTATACTAAAAGATACATATTTGGTTAGGTGGCTATTATTTTGTACTGAAAGAGCATAACTGAGTGTTAGAAAGAAAAAACATTTCTTTACAGTCTTGCAACTGTAAGTTTCTTTCATTTTTGTTAAACATCTGTAAAAGGAAAAAGACGTTGATAAAAATCACCAGCCCTGCAACAAAAGACAATATTAAGCCAAAGGAAGTTTCTGGAGTGCAGCATAAGGAAGTAGAGATAGGAAGATATCAGAACAATGACACTGAAGCATGAGTCAAGCAGAAAACAGTGGAGAAGGTCAAGGAAATAAGCCATAACTTCTCAAAGACAGTGGAAAGAAAATGAGATTACTAAAATCCCAAAGATAATTTATTCCATAATTGAGAACAAAAGAGCAGACTCCATATTCAAGGAAATAATTGGCTTTACAAGAATAGCAGGTGAGGTTGTTTATTTTATTCTATTTCACTGAGTAGATTTGATTTTAAAGTTACTTTGTTTTAGTTGGTATTCCAATAATATACTTTTAGAGATACAAAGCTCCTTGGTATTTAAAGCAATTTATGGCTCCATCAGGACCAGCTGTTCCTAATCAATAGGTTAATAGGTGCCACAGAATGAAATCATGTGCAATCACCTGAAAAATCATTCTCTAGTCCCAAGAATGCACAAATCATTTTCATAGTCATAATATCATTTTCTCAGTATGACTTAGAGCAGTTAAAAATAAGATTTACATAATTAGAAAAAATATAAAGGCAGGGTGAAACCTTATATATATAAATGTTCATGTAAGATTATGTAGATTTTTTTTTAAGAACTGCTGCTATTTATTAGGCTACAGTTTTATATTGGGGAGAGAGGGGCAAAGTGGGATCTATAGAAAAATGGACTTAATTTTAAGTATGTCTTTCTGATGCAAAAAGCAATGTGGTGTTTGGTCACACAGTTAAATTGTCATAATGATACACCTGGTGTTACAAGTTTCTCTTTGCTTGGTCATGGGTTTTTATTGTCTTTTTTTAAAAAAAAAGTTAATTATATTTTAAGGATGTGTAACTTGATGTAACAATTGCTTTTCTTCTTTTTAATGACTGATGAACAACTGAATTTGTCTCTACATTTATAAGAGGCAGTGTGGACTATTTCTATTAAGGAAAAAGAAAAGAAGTTCAGGAGTGATAAGATAAATCTCTTACAATGACATGCAGAATTCAAACCAAAAAACCTACTTATCAGTATTAATTGACCTCTGCAAACCTGTTGTGCACTGAATCCACTGAATTTCAGTGCAACGGCCACATTCTGATCTCACTTCCACTGGCTAACACAAGTCCTCATTAATACTACTATGCCAGTAAAGCCCATAAATTCCTTATCAATTAACTGCTTTCATATCATATTTTTTATCATTTCTCAACGATTTAACTCTTCATACTGACTATAGACTATCCAAAATCCATCCAGTAAGTTTCCCACTAATTATGTAGTAAACCCATTTCCACCAGCTATGTTCATTTCTATGTTTTGCCACAGCTGCAAGATAAATATTTAGTTTTGTTATATAGTCTTTTTCTCTCTCTTGGACTCTTAAGATACCTATACCATAGGCAAGTATCTCTGTTTTTGCAAATAAAATGCAGTGACTGAAGCATTCTGTTGTGAAGGTGAATCCCACATTTAATAGCAGGTGTTCCACAGCTAATATTATGTAAACCTGAAAAAACAGCAGTGAATCATAAAGGTTACTTATGTAGAGACATATTAAATTACCTCATTCATACAAAAAATGTGCTGGTTCAATTTCTACCACACCATTCTTCTTTTCTTTTCTCTCCATAGATCTTCCCTTGTTTGTGGAGAGCTACATCTTAGCAGAAAGCAATGAATAGTGAAAAGTTTTAATTCTTATTCATATATACGTGTCTGACAAGAGAAACACCATTCAGTTTTTCTTTAGTAGAGGCTTCTAACTCTGCTGTTCACTCTGCATATAAAGATATGAGGGAATTCACAGATTTTTAAAGAAATTTGGACGCCAATTTAGATAGGCATTAGGAAGTACTCTCTGCAGTAGTTATATCATTATGCACAGAAGAATGTAACATTTATTGAGTAGGAGAGAAACTAAGCAAAAGGAAGCTTGGGTTTGTAGTAAAGTGCCAGAGAGACTGCCTTGGGTGGAAAAGTGCTTTTGTCTGGTATGTTCTTTCACTTTTCCATATGAATGTTATTCAGTAACTTTTAAATGGAAATGCAAAAGTGTCCTTGAGGAGTAGGAGGATTCCCTTAACTGAGAATTGAGTATGTACAGTACTAAAGAGTTGTTAAAATACATGTATAGCACCAAAAGGTGTCACAAATGTTCCACTGAAGTGAAATCAGTGAATTCAGTGCACACCACACTTACAGGGGTCAATAAAACTGGTTAAGTAGGCTTTCAGGTCTGAATTCTGCATGCCACTGTAAGAGATGTAGGCATGGATTGCTTAGTTATGTTGTGTGTATGTTAGACAGTGAAAGCATGGGAAGTACCATATTCATGCAGAGCAGTTGCATGGAGGCAGAAAATGAGGACCCTTGTGAAATCTAGGAGTGGTGGGTTCTAATATTTTGGACTCATATAAACCTAAACTTGGCCACTCCAAGCTACTCCTAAGTAATCTATAAAGCAACAAGATGAAGTAGAAACAAACAACCTTGAAGAAGAAAGAAAGAAAGAAAGAAAGAAAGAAAGAAAGAAAGAAAGAAAGAAAGAAAGAAAGAAAGAAAGAAAGAAAGAAAGAAAGAAAGAAAGAAAGAAAGAAAGAAAGAAAGAAAGAAAGAAAAAGAAAGAAAGAAAGATCTATGAAAAAAACAAACACAAAGCAAAACAGAGAGAATATATTCTTTATATATTCCCAGACTTGGTATTATCTTATTAAGCAGGAACAAAGGACTTAATTAATAGATGAAGGGAGTTAATATTAAACAATGATAATATTTAATGATTTTTAATTAAAAAAATGTCATTTACTTTATAGCATTTTTCCGTCATCATATAAAATCACTTACCTTTCAGAAAGAATTTTTATTCTAAGGAAGCATACATCCCACATGTGTAAAACTTCCTAAACTATCTCAGATTACTCCTCAGTTCTGCTTACCCAATGAACTGTGCTGTAGAAGTGTTACTTCACATCCAGGACTTCTTTTGGAGAAAACGAGAACATCTTTGAACAAAACTCCTGTTTAATTCTGATGGTGCCTAAGTGCAAAAACTGCTTTCAGCATTCCACATATCTCAAAACCACTGTTCTGTGAAGTCTTTTAACATTATCCCAGCAGTCTTTGAACACCATCCTGTGCCCTTCTGCTACATTGTCTGGTAAATGGCCATTTTAAGGTTTCAAGAGAATCTACGCTAATGAATTGCAATACAGCCTTCACACCATTCCAGAAAGCTTCAACTGCGATAAAAGGACCCCCAAGAAATAACAGCTAAGCTTTCTCAGAAGGCCAACAAGGCCATCCTATTTAATTCACAGGAACCCTTTATAAGTGCTGTATATTGGGGTATGGCAGCCTGCTGTCTAGGTAGTGGCTAGAAATCTCTCTGCACAACTTGACCTGGGGAACCAGAATCATTAACCATGACACGTAGACTTAACTATTGCTTGTCATGCATTTACTGCTGAGGAATATATGTGTGTGGTTTTGTCACTGCCTGGGGCTGCCTGTATGATTTGGTGCTGAGGCAGGGATGAGTGCTACACTTGTGTACATCTAACTCAGGTCATGTGTCTCCTGCTGCTAAAACTGTCTTTTTAAAGATCTTTGGGTGACTTGCACCAGTTTGTTGACTCAAATGCTAGCATTGGGGAAAAGAATAGGTTGTAGGACAATATAGACACAAAATAAATAGATACAAGATGTCTGTGAATAAATTTAGATGACATAGAGTTAAAATCAATCAGAGAAATGAGGTTCTGAAAATCTCTCTGTGAGAAATAGAGGATAAAAAGTACAAAAATTGAAGAAAGTTCAATGAATTACTTTAAAAGATTATATGATTTTGTGCAGTAGCAAAAGTCTGTAGCAAATGAGTATAAGGTCCTTTGTAACTTATGTACAATAGTGCCTTGCATATTTCTTTTTTAAATACTTAACAAGAAAGAAAATATACAGAGCTACAGAACAATTTCACAACTTATTGATTGGAACAGCCTTGCACTTTGTCCTTCTGAGATTCAAAACACAGATAGAAGATCTCAAAGTTAAAATAAAATCGCCTTATTCATATGAATAATTCTATATTCAGAAGTCCTCCTGAGGATTATTAGAAGAAAATAGGAACATCATTATGAGCCATGTTAAAATGGAGATGATAGATGACAGATTAAACAGAGGAAAGAGGTCAGAAGTGTAAAGTGAGAACTCCAAGTCATTTACATTAAAATAGTTGGAACCTTGTGTATAGAGGAAATTATGCAGAAATATCACATCAGGAGAGGGTCACAAATTGGAAAAGAATCAAGTGACTTAAAGTATAAAAGATACTCTGTGAAACTATAAGCCCAGACCTCTGAAGTTATAGAGGCAGGTTTTCTTTTGCATCTTCTTTTTGCATCTGCCTGTGTATCCTAGGTTACAGATATTTTTTTCTTCAAGAAAATATTATCCTTTACACTGACATACAATTGTTTTGGTCTTTAGCTATCTCATCCATGGTGTGATAGATAAAAAGTGTTGCCGACTAAACCAGTGTGGTCTTACTTGCAGAAGGAAGTGCTGGAAATTAGAAGAGGGACAGTACAGAGAGTAATTCTTAGAACAGCAAGACTAGGTCTATTTGTTAGTTATTCAATGCTCATGCAATTATTAAAAAAAAAAAGGAGAAAAGTTTTGAGAGTGAGTTTTTTACATGCTTGAAAAGTGCTGCACACAAAACAATGCTCAAGTACAAGATTCACTGCAGATGAATTCAATAGGAGATTTTGTACGGTATTGTATCCATAAAGCATGTCATCCATGACACAATTACAAGTATTAAGGGAAATGCATTTAGGTAGGTAGGAATGCCAGCATTCAAATGACTGTAAAATTAGATTGAGTGAAAAATAAAGGAAACCATACAAGCAAGCCTAATATTGAAATTCCCTATGGGTAAAAGCAAATATGAGAGACAGTGACATTTCAGAAATGTTGTGACCCAACAAAACTTAGGGAAAAATTCATCACAGATAGAATTTAATACTCAACAAAAGCTGATATTTTTAGCATATATAAAATATGTTTGCACCAGCTCAAAAAAAAAGTTATTCTAATATAACTAACCTAAATTGCAGTAGTGGCACAATGTATTTTAAAAAAAGTGGAATTTATCAAAAAATAAGTATAAGCTGTATTGTGTTTGTGCAACATGGTTTTGGGGGCAGGGAGGGGGTGGTTATGGTGGTGTCTGTGTGTGTTACAGGGGTGGCTTCTGTGAAAAGCTGCCAGAAGCTTCCCCTGCGTCAAACAGAGCCAATGCCAGCTGGCTCCAAGACAAATACACAGCTGGCCAAGGACAAGCCCATCAGGGACAGTGGTAAGGCCTCTGGGATAACAGATTTAAGAAGGCAGGGTGCAACAGCAATAGCAACTAGAGATAAGATTGAGAATGTGTGAAAGGAATAGACCTGGAGACTCCAAGCTCAGTGAAACAAGAGGGAGAGGCACCAGAGTAGAGATTCCCTTGCAGCCAATAGTGAAGACCATGGTAAAGCACCTGTCCTCTTGCAGCCCGTGGAGGTCCACAGTGGATCAGAGATCCACCTGCAGCCTGTTGAGGACCCCACTCTGGAGCAATTCATGCCCACAGGTGGTTCTGATGCTGTGGAGGGCTTGTGCTGGAGCTGGCTTCTGGTAGGACCTGTGGATCCATGCGGTGAGGACTCCATGCTGGAGCAGGTTTGCTGGCAGGACCTGTGACCCTGTATGAGACCCATGCTGGAGCAGTCTGTTCCTGAAGGACTGCACCCCATGGAAAGGGACCTGGAGCAGTTCATGTTGAGCTGCAGTCCAGTGGAAGGACTCACATTGCAGAAGTTTATGGAGGACTGTCTTCCATGGAGGAGATCCCACGCGGGAGCAGGGCAGCAGTGTGAGGAGTACTCCCCTGAAGAGGAAGGAACAGTAGAGGTGTGTGATGAACTGACTGCAACACCCAATCGAGTCCCCCTGTGCCACTGCGTGGGAGGACATAAGGAAAATTGGGAGTAATGTTAAGCCTGTGAAGAAGGAAGGTGTGGAGGGAAGGTGTTTTTTCCGATTTCATTTCTTATTATCCTACTTCGATAATAAATAAAAACTGATTTCCCAAGTTAAGGCTGGTTTACTGTAACAGTAATCAGTGAGTGATTTCTTCCTGTCCTTATCTTGACCCATGAGTATTCTGTTATATTTCCTCTCCCCCGTCCACTTGAGGATTCGAAGTCATAGAACAGCTTTGGCAGGCACAAGCATCCAGCCAGGGTCAGCCCACCACATAAACACAAAACTTTATGTTCATCTGTATATCTCTTCTCGTCCAACATGTGCATCACAAAGGGAAAGTTGTTACCATGATCTTTCATTAGCTTGCCACAATTTCTTATATCAAACTTAGGCTTCACCATCACCCTCAGGTAGAATGGTTTGTTTTCTCTTGTTCTCCATCAAATATATGTGAGATTTTCATAGGTCACATGAAAGCTCAGTAAGTTGTGCACATCTCCTGAGGGGACAAAGTCACATTTTCAAAGCCGTCATAGAAAGAAAACAAATGTTGGAGTGCCTTCACAGACAAGTCTTCATTGTTACTGTTTGACCTTAAAAAAACCCGTATCAGTTAGTCTCTCAGTTCCTTAGAAGAATCACAGACCACCTCTCTCTCCTTAGATCTCCCATTGACTCTGTCTTTCACACCCATTATTTCTCAGTACTTTGATCCCTGTGTCCTGAGTTCACAAATCCCCCATATATCAGATCTTGCTCTCTTCATTTTTATTTCAGACAAGAGGGGTTTGCCTTTGGCATTGCTACAGAAAGCATTGGAAGAATAAACATCCCATTACTGGAATGAGGAACCACACTACCTTTAATACATCTTCTGATTTTATATTTGAGTATTATCATTTCCGTGACACCAGGAAGAGCATAAAGAGAAGCTTTCCCTTTCCTTCTTTTTTACCCAGAAAACAATGTAAGTCCTGGTAACATTTTATTAAATCCTTAAACTTCTGCGAACTTCTATCCTTCTGAGATTTCCTACTGTTCTACCGCATTAATAAAGAGAGCTCCTTTTACAGTTTAGCTCCCACCTACATGGCATTGGCACTGTGGAAAAAAAACAACACTGGGAAACCAAAAAGCTCCCTCATAATTTCCTTACCAGACAGGATTGCCCTCCTTGTAAGTACTTGAAAACTGTGTCTAAACAGAGAAAACACAATCAGATAAAATAATATGGGTGGTAGTTAAAATTATCACAGGGAAAGACTTTAGGATTTTGAAAGAAAATAAGCCAAAATTATTTCCATGACCACATTTTTTCTTATCAATAAAACAGAAGACAGAAGATATTTGGTAGTATCTGCCAATTTCACTGATGGTTGTTTCTCTAGACAACCATGCTGCACAGAATTGCCCAGCAGGCATGTGTTCCCCTGCACGTTGGAGCCCTAAATATCCGTGTTCCATTATATAATGATGGATTTTATTTTACACCTCATGGAGTTCCAGAAAGAGAGTATTGAATAGCAGAAACTCCCTATGCCTTTGAAATTTTCCTGGTAATTCCAGTATATGTTAAAACTTGTCCGAATTTATTGGCTCGAACATTAGGTGTCTAGATCTTTTATTTCAGTTTGCCCATTAGTGTTGCTGCAGTTCTGAAGTCTCTCCCACAGAAGTTTTTGTCAGATTTGTCAGAATGCTGTCTCTCAACACACCTGTACGAGGTGAGCCAGGAACACCTGGGATCCATAACAAATCTTGGTTCCTTAAAAATATTATCATTGGTAAGATAAAAACCAATTTTACTCTGGGAACCTCTTTAGAAGACCTACTGTTGAAAGCATAAGCTCATACAATAACTTTATGTAATGGGTATCATTAGGGGAATTGGAGTAGGTCAGTTTGCCAAAAGAGCTCTCTGTACCAAATTTTCTAATTTCATCATCAAATGAACTGCAGAGCAGAAATCAGTTTTGTGTTTGCATTTTCCTTTCTGATCTTTTGGCCCTGGCTTTTACATACATACTTTCAAAATTAATGCTAAGCACTATGCACTGGCAGCTTTAGATTACTGCAGTATCTCCAAATTTGTCTTGTAGAAAGACTAGGCAAGCAATTTCTAAATAAGGTGGTGTTGTATTTTAATCCCAGCTGGCAACTAAGCACCACAGAGCAGCTCGATCATGCCCTTCTCACCCCACCCCCTGGTCTCCGCTGGCATGTGGGAGAGAGAAAACTGACAAAACCCGTGGGTTGAGATAAAGACAGTTTAATAGGTAAAGCAAAAGCCATGCACAAAACCAACGCAAAACAAGGAATTAGTTCACCACTTCCTATGGACAGGCAGGTGTTCAGCCATCTCCAGGAGAGCGGGAGTATACCAGGAGTAACCATTAGCTGGGAAGACAAAAAACACCTCTCCAAACAGCCTCCTTTCCTCCTCCTTCCCCCAGCTTTATCTACTGAGTCTGTGGAGTAACTAGAGATCCATTGGTCCAGCCTGGCTCCTGGAAAAAATTATGGATAAGGTTACACAGGCTACCCTTGAAAAGCATTTAAAGAATAATGCCATCATTAGTCACAATCAACATGGGTTCACAAAGGGAAAGTCCTGTTTAAGTAGTTTGATATCCCTGTATCACCAAGCTAGTGGGATGAAGGAAAGGCAGTGGATGTAGTCTTTATAGATTTTAGTAGAGTTTTGATCTTATCCCTCACAGCATCCTTCTGGACACGCTGAACAGCTGTGGCGTGGGTGGGTTCACAGTGCACGGGGTGAAGAACTGGCTGAAGTATAAACTGGTAGAATACAGGTATAAACTGATAGAGCAGTGGCTGTAAAGCAATCCTCCAGAAAGGGATCTAGGGGTGCTGGTCAACAACAGGTTCAACAGGAATCAGTGTTTCCTGGCAGCCCAGATCGCAAATCACATCCTGGGGTGCATCAAATGCAGCATCACCAGCCAGTCAAAAGAGGTGATTGTCCTGCTGTGTTCAGTGCTGGTGCAGCCTCACCTTGTGTGCGACTCTGGATCCCAGAATTTAAATAGGATGTGAAGGTGTTTGAATGCATTTAGAGAAGCGCAACAAAGCTGGTGTAAGGGCTGGAAGGAATGTCCTGTGAGGAGCAGCTGAGGGCTTTGGGCTTGTCTAGTTTGGAGAAAAGCAAGCCGAGGGTTGGCCTCAGTGCTCTCTGAGGAGGAAGCTGTAGTGGAGAGGGAGGTGCTCTGCTACCTAGTGATGTGACATGTTGAATGGTTTAAAGCTGCACCACGGAAGGTTTAAACTGGATATTAGGAATCATTTCTTTACCAAGAGGTAGTCTAACACTGGAATAGGTTCCTGAGAGAGGTGGATGATAGCCCAAGCCTATTTTAGAGGCATTTGGACAATGCCCTTAATAAAATGCTTTAACTTTGTTATCCCTGAATTGGTCACACAGTTGGACTAGATAATCCTTGTATGTCCCTTTCAACTGAAATAGCTCCTATTCTATTCTATTCTATTCTATTCTATTCTATTCTATTCTATTCTATTCTATTCTATTCTATTCTATTCTATTCTATTCTATTCTATACCAGGCTAAATCTTTACAGTTTTAGGCTAATGCTTTATGTTGGTGAAGACTGATCACAGCATAAGCTGTTGCCTGGGCAACAAGCATGAGCAAAAATAATAGCTGTCCCTGAAGTAAAGACTCACTGTACTTCAATAAAACTCCCCAGTATAGTTTTCTTCTACTTAATCTCTAAATTCAGAGCATAGAATCCAAAGCATGTGAGCAGTCTCAATGATTTGCTTATTTTCAAATGGCTGAATCCTTGATGTAAGCAGTTCTGGAATAGATCGTATATTGTCTTGAACTTTAGATTTAGAGAACGTTTGGTGAAGGATATTAATGTATAATGAAAAATCTGTTTTGCTGTTATTCACTTGAGATACACCTTTTTTTTTTCTATGGCTTTGCAATGAATAGTACAACTAGTTGCATTTCAAATGCCTAGAATAGAGAAAACATTATACCATTCCCTTTCCTCTCATTATGGACTATTTAGAACAGGATCTATCTGAATTAACTTATATATTTAAATGTTAGGGTCTGGACAGAGCTTGAAACTGCAGACTTCTAAATTTAGTCATAGGATCCAGTTTGCTAATGCTGGCAACTCACTGATTCAGAGAGCTATACATATGATAAACTGCAGATATTTACCTTAAACTGAGATATGAGATCCCAACACTCTTAATTAGAGGGTAGTTTCTCCAAAGCCAACGTAAGTATCCAATGTCATTGGAAACCCCTTAGGGTATTTGAGACATTTTCATTAGCCTAGACCTGCACCTGATCTCTGCTCTCACAGGTTGGCAACTGGAACTCACACAAGATAGTATTCTACATCAAATTGCACTGGAAACTAAGGCAATTTAGGGAACTTGACAATTCATCTAAGCCCTACATCTGTGATGGAAGGTTAAATATTTATATTCAGACACTTAGAGTTAGACATTTGTAGTCTGGAATTTGAACCCATCTTAAAAGTTTATGACATTGTTGCTCAAAAACATTCTGTACTTTCTAGTTCTTCTGAAACTTTATATGACAACCCATAAATTAATAAAAAATATGGGTGGGTGTGGGTTTTTTGTTTGTTTAATTCTTGATCTGATTTGCAATGCAAATGAATATTTCTCTGTCCTGGTTTCAGCCAAAGACAATTAGTTTTTCACAGTAGCCATGAGGGGACAGAGCCTGGATTTGTGTGGGCATGGCCAAGACCCTAATGTTATTCCATACAATCTTATGTTATTGCCTCGGGCAGGGGACTCTCTTGCTTCCTAGAAGAAGGGTGTCCCTTTCCAGGTGGGGAGGAAGCATGGCGGGAATAGGGTCTGTCCACCACTGTTTCATTGTCCTGAGCTCGTTGAACATCTTACATGTAAATCACCATCTCTTTATACACTTTGGTTATTAGTATTGTTGTTTTTACTGTTAATTTTCTTGTTGCTGTTTCCATTAAAATTGTTCTCATTTCAACCTATGATTTTTGTATTTTTGTCCAGTTCTCAACTCTAACCCCCAAGCAAGCAGGGAGAGGGGAAGACGGGAGAGTGAACCACATCTGGTTTGGGAAAGTCTCAGTGAGGGCACTGGACTGGGGAATACCATTCCTAAACCACGACATTCTCCCATGTACTAAAAAAATAATCCCTTAAACAGTCTAGATTCATATTTTGAATTTAGATAATAATGTCCTTCACAGATAGCTGACTAGAATGGAACAATAACATAAAATATATGTCTGTACCCAAGTCCAAATCAGATCTGTTAAGTTTCAGGTCAACGGCTTACACTTTCCGTTTTCCTCATATCCCTATGTGATTGTTTTACTTGCATCCACAATCCTACATGCCACTCTTATTTCACAACCCTGATATGGTTAGTAGAGAGGTTTCATATCACATCCATCTAGAAGGCAAAACCTCCCCTTGCTGTAGAGGTTGTTCAACCGTTTGACCTGTATAAGTTCAGCACAACACTCCAAACACAGAATGACTTCTGTTTGTGCCTTCCCTTGCTAGTTACTACTCAAGCACTGCAAGGCTATCTAGCAAGAAACACATTATCATCTCTACCTATTGTTCAAGGAGGGGAATACTACATTACTCTAGATGTGAATATGGGCTGCAAGAAAAAGAGGTAACCCTTCTCACTCTCCTTTAGCTTTCTTGTTCCCGTTGTCTGCCTTGCACCAGAATATGCCATAAAAATTATTTCTAGCAGAAACAGTACTCAAATGTTTGTTTCAGTGAAAGGCTCCAAGACCCAAACAGCTTTCTGCATTGTCTGAGACAAAACCTTTTATTATGGAAAGGACTTCTGTTTTCCAATTCAGCTCAATGGATACTTTTGAAAACCATCTAAAACATAATATTAACATATCAAAAAAATCTGTAGTCTATTAAATGGTTGATTATGCCAGCAGTCTTTTAGGAATGTATTTGAGAATTTATAATGTATGTTAAGACCAGCATTAGCATGAAATTAATGCTCATTTCTCCTAATGAACACCTCTGCAATTTATATCCGTTTTCATTAATCTCTTCTATTTGTTATAATAAATCTCTTTGCAACACATTATTGTAGCTGAAAGTCTCTATTTAGTTATCTACAATATATTTGCAAAATAAAATTTATTGTTTTATTTTTAATTAGTTATTTTTCTATTGTTGTATTGGCTGCTGTAAAAAGAATGAAACAACTGTTTTCTGTTTAAAATCTTAAAACAACACTACACAAAATGATTTGAATTGATGATATAGCAACTGTAGAAAAGGAAATAAATGGGGGGAAAAAAGTAGAGTTACCTTCTAGTGCTGTTAGTTAGCTTAGACTGCATACTTTATCAAAGCTGCTTTCCTTTTTTGTCCTTATTGCATTTGATTTCCCCTTTGTTGCTTTTCTCTTCATCTGTGCATTTGAAAATCTTTGTTGTTGTAAGCTCAGTGTCCTCCAACAGACAGCTGACATTAATAAGAACATCATACCATTCTGGGCATCACATTTCTCAAAATAAAGGAGTATCAAAAGAAATTGTCAGCAACCCTTTACATATCTCAACTTTGTATAGAGTACTTTGACAAGAAAAAAAAAAAGCACACTTCTGTCCAGTGCTAATCTGATCAGAAAAAAAAAATTGTTGTCAAGTTGTATAATAGTTTCATGGATATCAACATTATTATTTTGTCTTGATAGTAAAACTTGGAAGCTAATCTCTGTATAAAAGTTTTGTAATTTTTAAGTTTTCCTTAAAATTTCACTTCTGTTTTCATTGTTCCTGTCAGTGTTCCAAGCCTTGAAAACTTTTGGGACATATGCTAGATCCAATTCTAGTTTGTTGCTTGTGAAGTGAGGTAAAATTATTAGTACTTGAGAGTTGAGAGTATTTGTTTCTTCAACTAAGAAACTGATCCCGAGTAGAAGAGTATTCCTTTCAACTACAGTCTAACAGCCTGTGATGATTTCCCATTACCCAATTCTGAGTTAGCATGATACTGGTTGTGTCCCTCCTACAGGCTCCACTAAGAGTCATCCCTACACCGCTCTTTATTTGCTGTTGCATCCCTTCGTAGTAGTGTGGCACTTAGGAACCTGCTTAAGGAGTTCAGCCCTTCCAGGCACAGATACCTGGGTTTGCTTTTCTGTTTGTTTGTTTGGGCTTTTTTCCTGAAACAGTATATACATTGTGTCTCTGCAATCTCTTGACAGAGAACCACAGTGTGATCCTAGTTAATAAAGCCTATATCAGAGCTGTCCTAAGTTTTATTATTTAACACTTGGAGCTGATATTGTCTTCTAAAGAACATATTCATGGATACAGTTTGAATTACTCAGTTTTAAAATCTAATTATTTCAGTGATTTCTCATTTCCTCTCCTTCTAAAGACATTTTTGAACTCACATGAATGAATTATGTTTGTCTATACTGAAAGGTATAACTCTTGGAGAGAATACAACATTCTTTTCTTAATTACATTTGTTTGAATGTAAAACATAGCAATAATTTGTGGGTTTGCATTGTGTTTGCATACCTTTAGTTTTATTTCTTTGACTGCGATTTATTCACTCCTGAAATTCTAACAATTTTTCTTCTATGGAAGAGACAAACAGCCAGAAACAAAGAAACAAAATATCACTTCAAAAGGTACCTGTGATATTTTTAGGCAAATTAAAGCATTTGAAGTTTAATTAGCATAATGATCCTTTGTAGAAACCAGCAGTATTGAGTTTGCAAGCTAGAGTGACAAGGTAGAATTGGGGAGACATTTAGTAAATTATAGCTTTGTGTAGGTAAAGTAATTTACAGCTTTTGACATTATTTTCTTCATTTCAAACAGATTAATAGAGTCACTTGGATTACTACACAATATTTGTACTGAAAGCATGGCTATTACAGCACTTACCATTCCATTTATCAAATTCTAGTCACCTTTTAATAAGAAGCTCCATGAAAACAGGAGTGGTTATATGGAGAAAGCAAGGCTGGGCTTTCTTTAAAAATATAACAAAATGTATGGATTATTGCCTGTCAATTATACCACATTAGGCTGAATTCATATCACTATTTCTTGTAGACACTTCAAAGAGGCTTTCTTTTTCTGCTTTCTATATTAAAATTGACTGATCTTACTTAGACTAGATATCCTGGGAAAAAGGCAAGTTGTAGATATTGTCCTAATGCCTGCTGCTGCTGCAGTTGCTGCTGCTACTGCAATTACTGCTGCAGTTTGGCTTTTAGCCACCAGCACTTCTTGAGGGCTGCACTGAAGTTGCCATGGGCACCGTAAGATGATCTACTAAGCCGACTAAGTGGTCCACTAAGTGGGCTTTTGATCATCCTCAGGCATTCTATGAAGGTAGGGTGAGCCTAGACTTTATCAAGGACTTTGGAAAAATACTTTAAAACAAACTAGTAAAACACTAAGTCATGTTATTCCAAACTGTGAAACACAACATGGCCTTATTAACAAAAGTTTCCCTCTGTTATTATCTTAAAAAATCATAGCTAGAACTCTCCTAACTAAAAGAGAATATATGAGAAAAAATTAAGTGTGGACAAAAAATCAGAAAATAAAGAGCAGGGGGGAAAAAAGCAGTAATTCTACTAATATCATCGCAAACCATCTTGGCATCATAACAGATATAATGATAATTTTGTTTATATGGTCACAGACTTACCTTTTTTGGCACTACTCATCATCTCAAATCTTATATTTAGTAAGATATTTTCCTCTCTTCCGTTTTCTCAGCTATGTCTGTTTCTGTTTCAAATGTCTCAAAAGATAAGGCTTCAAGTAACTTATTTTACTAGAAAGTGCTCTACAAGGTCGAATGGAAGGGATGGAAAGGATATTGTCTTATTAACAAGCTGCCTTCTGACATAACTGATATATGAACATTGTTCAGGCAGTTAATTGTTAAAGAGATTAAAATTCTTTGACTTCCACATATAATCAGTCCAAATTGCAGATTTACAACCTCATTGAATATTCCACCTGCAAGGCTAAACTGGTACCTTTTATCTGTCACAGAGAGATGTCGCTTTTGTTAATGATAAGAAAATGCATTTGTAAATACTTTGAGACATTATTATCTCAAAGTCCAATTTCAGTCCCCAAGTTGATTCAATATCCCCAGAGCAGGAAGAAGAATCAACATATTTTTGCAAACAAAACTGGAGGAAAATGCAGATAAATAAAGATCAACACAGTATTTTTGTATAATAATAATAATGTATTAAAATTACTTTTGCGAAATAAGTTCCTGGATACCTCTTTCAGAATTTAGATTAATTCCTTGGTTCATCAGCATTTGCTAAAATTAGACTCAAATCTTTTATTTCTATATCTAATTGCAACATATTTTCTGTCTTGTTCTGCTGATGTTAATATTCTTAAATACTTTAATTTCCTATTTTACATTTAACTATTCCAATGACTGTGTTGGATTAGTCTGAATTCTAAGTGTGTAATAAACCTACTTTTTGTTTATTTATAGACTATAATTATCTCTTGCAAAATTGTGCAAAAAATATTGGAAAGTAGAGCTATCTCTATGACCTATTAATTGTGAGGATATGGGAAGCTCAAAGAACTCCCACTCCTTCCTACTCATTACCCCTTTAGGCAGCCAAAATTCCATGTCCCACATGTACAAGTCAGTGATGAACAGAAATGTGATTCAATTCGGTACTTTAAAATAACTTTCTGCAATCAGGATTTTTATAGAACTCTTAAATGTTTCCAAAAATTTAGTAACAATAATAAGTGAGTCAACATATTAAGCAAAAAAGATGAAATACAAAGAGATGCATAAAATATTATGTAAAACTTAATTGCTTGAATTAATTTTTCCTAAACATATCGCTAGTAAAGACATGATGCTACTTTAAAAAAAAATACTCAGTATGTATGAAATCCTAAGTAGGTATTTCTAGCTTTTACTTTACAGTGCAATTTGAAACATTTTCTATGGAATCTAAACATTTAGAGGAAGCAAAAAGTGGGGGTTTTTTTCTAAAAAAAAATTTAAATGTTATCATGATATACAATAAACAATTACAATCTTATACAAACATATAAAGAGTGAAAAGAACTACTATTTATTCATGTATTGTTAAAGAATCAGGGACCGAACATCAATAGCCTTTATCATCCTACTTCAGTGAGAGTTAGGCAGAATTCTAGTTCTATTATGTTAATCAAATAGTCATAATTTCTTGAGAATCTTTATGTCTTAGTTGTTAGAATACAGAAAAAGAACCAGCACAACCTTAAAAAGTTAAAGTTGTGAAACAATTTTTAAAAAATTGGAGTCACAGAATACTCAAGGTTGCAAGATTGGAACAAGTCAACAGTATCAGAGAAAAAGGCATTGTCCATTAAAAAAACCCCAACAAAACAGGAGAAACTATGTATTGATCCTTTATGATCCAACTTACAACTCTATTGTTTTAGAAGGATATATATATTTTTGAGGACAGGTGGTTTAAGGCAGAAACTAAGAAGTAGATCAGTAGAAACCGAACTGTAGTGAATATATTTTAAAAGTTTTAAATATTATACTCCCAGGGAACAAAAACACTGTGTAGAGTTACTTCAGAAATTTAGCCAACCCATGATGCATTGCAGATTCTCCCATCCTGCTTGCTGAACAAAAAGAGGAAGTTAATGAACTTGTCAACATCTACTATGTGAGAACATAATTAAGTCTCATGAACAAAATGTTACCAAATTAAATAGTTATATTTAGCTGGATGTCTTAAGTTAATATCTTATTTATCCTGGAATATGACTCTCCTAGAAAATTGTTGTGTTTTGTAAATATAAATAGAAATGCTTTCAACACAGAAGCCACAGATTAGCTTTCTAACACTTGCAATATTATTTCAGTAATGTGCTTTGCAAATAGGCATCAGATGTTGCGGTTTAAGTCCAGTTGGAAATTAAGCACCACACAGCCTGCTCGCTCAATCCCCTCCTCTCTCTCCCCACCCTGTTGGGATGGGGAAGAGGATCGAAGTAAAGCTTGTATGTCAAGATAAGAATAGTTTAATAATTGAAAATATAGTCAAATACAATCATAATGGTAAATAATAATAATGATAATAAAAGGGAAACAAACAAATAATAAAAAGGAAACAGACAAGTGATGTACAGTCCACCACCTGCTGACCATGCCATTCCGCCCTTCCCAAACACAGACTGGCCATGTTTCTGGGTAACTCCCCCCAGTTTATCTACGGGGCATGGTGTTCTGTGGTCTGGAATATCCCTTCGGGCAGCTCAGGTCACCTGTCCCAGCTATGTTCCCTCCACGTTCGTGTAACTCCTAACTGGCAGAGCATGAGACAAGGACGGGAAAAAAGTCCTTGATTTAGGATAAACAAAACTTAGCAAAACCCAAAACATCACAACATTCTCATTCCGAATCCAAGAGAGACAGCACTGTTACAACTACCGAGAAGCAATCAGCTCTGCCCCAGCTGTAACTAGGACAGATGTGTAATGTGTTTTTTGGGTTCCAAAAGACTCGTATTTCCAAGGCTTCTCTTTTATTTTGCACCATAATAGCAAAATTAAGGCCACAAGGCATTTCTAAGATTGGGCAAAATCCAAGCATGTTTTATTAAAATTTACATTTGAGTCTGTTTTTGATATCCTATTTGGATCCAGCACCTGTTTTCTCCAAGGCGCTACTATAAATCTGCGGCATAACCAGGATGTAAATATACCATGTTCCACAAATTTTCCCAGTCCCACTCTGATCACAAGTGTGTTCCTTTCCTTTATTACATTGTAACTTTCTCCATGTCTGATTCACAGTAGAATGTCAGAGGGAGACATAAATTCTCTTTCCATAAAAGGCATATGTCTTTCAATTAACTTCTACGAGCTCTGATATGATTGCAATATGTGGGGATTACAGCCATACCACAATGTAACACAATCAGCAATGTTTCTTTCTTATATTCTCACTCCTCTGCTCCAGCTGAAGTTGTGCAGGGCCTTTTTCTCCTTCTTAAATCCGCTATCCCAGAGGCACTACCACTATTGCTGATGGGCTCAGCCTTGGCCAGGAGTGGTTCTGTCTTGGAACCACTGGCATTGGCTCTCTTGGACACGGGGGCTGGCAACTTCTCACAGTAGCCACCCCTGCAACAAGCACCACCCCCTCTCCTACCCTACTGCTGCCATAACTTTGTGATGTAAACCTAACACACAGAAAATGTCTAAGATCTGCCTCTTTCTGTAGCAAGGAGAAAGCTGAAGGGAAAGGTACCTCACGGTGCCTAGAAATTAGTGGATGCCTTCATGTAGAGAACAGAATCCCACTCCAGATAACTCATCTTGGGATAGGCTCAGCTGTCTAGGTTTCATGCAGTCTGTTGTTATTCTACTGATCCTGATGGGTGCTTGGACACTGAGCTCACCTACAGAGTCTTAAATCTGATCTATATATAACCCCTAAAGGTTACAACATGGGTCTATTTCAAATGCTTTCAGATGTTAGTATAAGCAATCTGTTAAAGAAGAGTTTCGGTATCTTACTGTCCTTCGACTTCTTTACCTTGGAAGAACTCACCAGAATGCTTCCCAAGGGTAAGATTCAGCTGCTAATAATGACGTTTTTTCTTTGGTTTTGGTGACGTCCATTGTTTCACCTGACCATACTAGGATTAGATAAAAAGTCATGACTCTGTCAGAAAACCAGTGTTGTATTTGTCGAATTTACAGGAATATCCTTTATAACCCAAGAGATCTCAAATGACACTAGACATCTACATGTGGACTGCTGAATCCTACCCTAAATTTCAGTTCCACCTCTCTACTTCATTATATAATTCGCATTGCTTTTATATATGTAAAAGGCCCTAAATCTACATCGTGGTTTCATAAACATTTTTAAATATTCACAACAGAACCTTAGGACTGTATGCTTTTAATAATAACAATAACAATAATCCATTTCAATACTAAAGATATAAATCAATATTTTGAAAATATTACCAGTTGTCTAGTATTGATTATTATCTAGTCTTTATTAAAGTATTCAGTGTTATCTAAGTAAAATATAGGTAGTTTTACCCTCAAGAGCATATTCCCAATGATAAACAGCCATAGAAAGATAAAGTATAAAGAGATTTTTCACTTTTAGGCAAAATACTATGTGTTCTCTAGAAGAATTAGCCTAACAAAATTTTTTTCTTGCATCTTAATAAGCAATGGGACACACTGAGCAACTAATCATGAGTAAGGAAAAAATCTCAAAAAAGCAATGAACTGGTCTCATTTAATTTAAAGAAGTAACTAATCAAATGACATGTGAAAAACATACTAACTAATGTTATTGAGGAAGCTAGTTAGAAATGTTCCATTTATTTCAATAAAAGAGGAAAGAATCATCCAGATAAATGGACATGAAATCTGCTAAATGCAACTAAAACTCATAATTTTTATGGTAGAATTTATCACTGTATTAATAAAGAGTATCTTTTCAGGATTAAAAATACTTTATATGGACTGGAGACATACTACAATTAAATTTTTAAAAAGCGAACAACTGCAATTTCATTTCAAATCCCTTTTAATACATGCCGAACATGGCAAGAATGTCCTCAAGATATATAGGCAGCCTTACACAGTGACAGAGAATAATGCTCCCTCTCACTCCTTCCACTTGAGAAGGTGGACTTTATTCTACCTTGAATACACCAGGCTGAAATCTGAAAGTGTCATAGCTGTTGTGAATTGCCACCAGCTTTGTAGCAAAACATTTCAGCCTTTCAGTGAGCGAAATCAGGGATGAACTGATTCTGAAGAGGCTGACTTTTTAAATTTACTTGCACTGTACTCTGACTAAAGAAAAAAAAATCAATCTCTCATTATTATTATCCCTAGTAATGCTTAGTAAAATGCATTTTACTCCACACTGTGATGCACTGTCTTAAGTTTTCAGAGAACAGCCACAGCTGCTCAGGGTCTAACAAACCCGCTTATACTGTGGTGCGAGATAAAAGCTAACTTTTTGCCTTTTAAAATCGAAGGGAAAAAAAAACCCTTCAAAATTTTCAAAAAATGACAGAATTATCTGCAGAATAACTTTGAAAACTATTTTGAACTAGCAGACCAATGAGAAATTAAATTTCCATTGATTTGCCAATTTTATCAGCCTGAACTTGTAATTAATCTGTGTTTGTAGCATACCTTCCATGACAAAATTCTTCAGCTTCTCAGGAATTCTGATTTAACAATAGAAAAAAATATTTTTAATTACAGTACTTTTTACTTTTAAATTTTGCACTTTATATACTCCAGAAATCCTTTTCTGATCCACTTCTTAGATAATCATTGTTAGGTGTTTTCATCCCATTTTGATTTCTCATCCCATTAGCAACAATTGTTTTGACCTAAAATAGTCAATGATGAGCAACAATTGTGTATTTTTAAAGTTTAATTACTATTGGCATTACTATTTTCTATGAGCAGAAAAATAGTAAGAAATTAAAAGGTAAGTTTAGTACTTGCATTTAAAACTCTTCTGCTCAGGCTTCTCAGAGAAAACTCCAATAATAAGACTAAAGAAAATGTCATGTCAGGAGCTGCTCTGAGAAACTGGGATAAAAGAATGATACTTTTGCAACACAGAACCTTCCTTTGATTAAAACTAGTACATGTATACTAAAAATTAAGAGAAAGTGTAGCAAGCTTACTGACATGTGGCATCTTTAGTTTTTCCAAACAATATGACACGTCATAAAACTAAATAGGGAGAGAATAGTGACCAAGAAAAAAAACTGACTGCTGCATAAAATATCAGGATTTTTTTTTCCTTAAGGTTTTTTGTTTGTTTGTTTTTGGGGGTTTTTTTTGCAAAAACAATCCTGACATACACAGGAGGTGCAGCACATGCAAATAAGTCTTCCAGTCTAGACAACCTGGTGATCTGGTAAAACACACTAAGCTGTGTGTTTACCCTACAGTATAGATGTAGCCTAAGCTATCTATCATTAGCTATAATAAATCCTTGTAGTAAACGAGGAAGAAATGGTCACTTTTTTAACTCAGCTTACTTTTTTTTTTACTTTTAGAGTTGTAGTCCTTTTTTAAATTATTTGATCTTGTATCTTGATTAATGTTCCTTGCTTAAGTCATTCTCAGGATCCTCTGCTTCTCAATTAAACTTCAGATTAACAAGATCAGTCTGATTTGCCCATGATGAAATAAAGGGAATTGTACAGAAAATTAATTAGGGACATTCAATTTTAAAATAGACAATATTTTATTCCAATTTATCTTGTGCTTACAACTTGCTATTAAAGTTTTTGAACTTTCACGAATAAAACCTGGGAATAGTAGTTAAAATATTCTAGGG
>VYZT01025814.1:313-15908 GCA_013400735.1 Pomatostomus ruficeps
GATGTTATATTACAAACTTCTTCAGCAACTTCATATAAAATATTACACATAAATAGCGGCTTCTGTTGAATCATCTCTGCTAAAACTGCCAAATGCAAATGGGTTCAAAGAATAATGTGGCATTTAGTAAGGAACAGGAAAAAGAAACAAAACCACCTTTTTCAAACTGTTCAAACAATATTATGTGTTATTTAGCAGGGAAAGGGAAAGAGACAAAACCACCTCTTTCAAACTGTTCAAACTTCTGCTTTTCCACCCCAGGCAGCTGTAATAGCATATTTAGGGACAGTGGGTTGTTTGGGGTTTTTGCTTGTTTGTTTGGTTTTTTCCTATGAGTGATTTAACTGCTAGTCACCAATTAATTCATGTCCACTGTGCTAATAAAAAACAGGGTCTCCTGAGAAAAACGAGAGTCAACCACACAATTTAAATGTCTGAAAGTTATTCAAAGTTCAGGCAGTGCTCTGCTACTTTGTAAACACAAATCTATTCCATTGCTGTTATCTTTATACAGAGCTCATTGCAAGCACTTTTATCTCCAGGTGCTTGCTCTGACAAGTTTATACCACAACAATTTGTTAGTGACAGCCTCCTAACCTAAAAAAGAATCAATCTTTTGGTTATGCATGGTATGATTTCCCCATTGTAAACACGATCTTTTCAAAAGAGATGTTCTCTTAGCCCAGATTTATGGATTGAATGCTAGATGTGGAAGCTGAATGACATTTATCTAGGTGCTGCAGAAACGTGCCAAGAACACTCCTCTGCCACTTGCATAATTCTGTGTTTATAAGAGATCCTTCAGCACTGAGCCAGGAAAAGTCCTTGCAGGCGTTTTTACTGTGAGACAAGAATAATCAAATGGCCAGGCAGGTAATTCCTTCACCTGCTCAAGAGTAATATGGTATGTTTATTTTTTTTTTTTTTTCAAGCTGAAAGGATTGCAGAAGATTGTGCTGTCTCTCTTCAGGTTAGATTTAAACACGAGACACTGCATGGATCCTGAATTCCTTTATCTCAGTAACAATGGGATCCCTTCCCCCAGCAAAAATGCTTTTCTCAAATTGATGGACATTGAGTGCAATAGGCTTAACCTCATCTTCTGTAGGTTATCAACTCAAAAAATGAATGCTCCGAGGCCTACAAAAAGCCTTCCAGAAAACAGAGATACTGAGCAGTAAGATTTACCTGATTTTCGTCCCCTACAGCCTCTAGTGCCACTAAACAAATCTTGTTTTACCTACATCACATTCACAAATGTCTTCTGACTAGCATCCAGCTTTGCAGCTGTGAATGCAAACCCCTCAGATTAGTTAACTGCACATTTGACTTTTGAAGTATTATTCCAGGTTAGGCCTCATAATAAATTATGACCCAGAGAGAAAGTGCAGTATTAATGAAGCTGCACAATCATCTGACAAAGGACAGCTCTGAGACTTAATCAGGCAGCAAGGCTAATAGAGACAAGTGGCAAACTGAAGGATGCTTGGGGTTCATGATTCGACACAGCAAAGATGCTGTTAATAATGGCAAGTGGTCACCATACCACTTCCCTAGATACTTGATAGCTCATGTTTGCAACCTATCACTACAATGCAATTCCCAACTATTTTCCACGAGAAAAACTCCAACATTATGTTGTCATCTCTTAGTAAACACACTTTTTACTACCCTTATTTTTCCACACCACCCTACACCCTCAAATACCACCAAACATATTAAATAAAAAATGACAGCAGGAAAAAAATTAAAATATCTGGTATACTTTAGGTACTATTCTGAAAGCATACAGTAGTGTTAACAAGTCACTAAAAAGTAATACTTTTAAACAATTTGAGCTGACAAATACAGTGCAGATTGTAAAATGAACCGAGGTTCAGAAACATACACTACGTATGTCACTACATCATTCCATTTATATCATAAAACCACTTTCCCACAGGGAGAAGGAAACCTGCACACTTTGGTGCATCCTTCCCTTTTTTTTCTAGAGGATCCTCAACCTCTCAACTTTTGACACATCTTAATAAAAATTTCTTTCACTAAGTCACAAAATGGCTGAGGCTGGAAGGCTCCTCTGGACATTATCTGGTCCAACTGCCCCAGTCAAGCAAGGTCACCCCCTGAGATTTTGCAGGACCATGTGGAGTGTGGGTTTTTTTATAACCTCCAAGGATGGAGACTCCACAGTGTCTCTTCCTATAGACTACCACATCAAGACTGCATCTTCTGCCTTCCTCAGATCTGGGTAGTGTTTTCCAGTGCAAGTGGCTTAGAAAATTCTTCTCTAGAATAAGTGCACCCCAATTTCTAAAATTAGGAGACATTTAACAAAAGCTGGTAGATAAGGTACATAAGAGGTATGGGAAATGAGCCATATCCTAGGATTATAAACTTTAATTTTAAACAAACAAACAATCATTGTCCTTATCCTGTCAATAAAGATTTTACATTTGTAGAGTATGTGAATCACTCAGAGACAGGCAGTGATAGGAGGCTCAGTTGTGTGATAGATTTTATGCAGTCTGCAGCAAGCAATTCCATCACAGGTGTGGGAACACAAACAGGAAAGAAGGAGACATCTTATTCTGTTACCCAGTGTTGCCCTGAGTTAGGTTAAACAATAATTGAATAGTTATGTTTTGTCTACCAGAAACTATAAGCAAGAAAGAAGAAAAAAAAAAAAAAGAAAAAAAAGACAAGAAGGAAGAAAAAAAAAAAGAAAATAGTTCCCATATACTGCAGAAAACTTTGAAACAATGGTGTTAAGGCAGGTGTCAATTTTCTCATTCATGGCAACTGCAGGTTCATTGGAACAGTGCACTTTAGAGAATAAAACCATCAAAATTGCTATTTGATTTTCTAGCAGCCAAACAATGCAGATTGAGAAAAGGTCAGGATTTTCTTCAGTGCGTGGGAGTGAGTACCAGCAATGGTGGGAGCACCGGGAACAAAGGAGGCCACAGATAGTCACATTATTGATACTCTGGCTCCATCGACTCACTATTCTTAGAGATTTTCAGTACATTGTTACAATACTCTGCCAGTAACTACAACTGCTGAGAAATGTTCCCTTCCCATTCTTGCTTATCTGAGGGGGGATGAAGAAATCAATGCAATACAATGACTGAATGATATTTGAGTGGACTAGCTTTGATTTTTAGTCATTGAGGTCATCCAAGACATTCACAAGCTGACAGGAAATACAATAGACTGCTTTGACAGACAGCCAATGAATTTAAGTCTATTGCTCATGTAAGGCAATACAGAACATGCAATTCTTTGTCCATCCTCTATAAATACACTGATGAGCAGTGTGTTGACTTAATCTGAATATTGTTAAAACTCCCTGTTCCCTGTGCTACCCTCTTGAGACTTTACTGTGGAACCAGAGTCAAATCACCATAATCAGACCATCTCAGGCTTTTCAAAACACTGATGAACCTATTCAAACGCTCAGCAGAAATGGAACACTGAAAGCCCTCATTAATATAGATTTAAAGAAAAAAGAAAAAAGTACAACTAAATCTCCTGAAAAGTACTACACCAAAATTTTCTGAGGAATATTTGGTAAGATTCAAAGCAAATTTAGGAAATGAGCAGATGTATCCCTAATCTCAGCTCTGCTCCCCCTGTTTCCTTCAAATACAGGAACTCAAAGAGAAGGATGCCATTTACTGATCAGAGGACAAAAGAGAGGATGTCTGTAAGACCCAGCCTACAAGACGTCTCCTGACAGATTGGTGTAGCAGATTGAACTCCTGAACTACCTTGCCTAGACTGAATGTCAGGCTGAGAAAACCTTTTATTTTTCTCATTTCATTATGTCAGTTGGAATTGTTCTCTCATTATAAACGTTTTAGGGAAACTGCTTCCTGACTTTTCCTATTTTTTTAATTCTTTAAGACATTGCAAGTGTTTATATAGGGTCTCACTCTTCTGATCTAACTGACTAATTAGCTATTTAGAGAAAAACTACTGAGTGCTTTTGAGGACCAGTATGGATGTCATGTGCAAAAAAGGAGCAGAAGCAGCACGAAGGATACAGAATATGACAGACTGCCAGCCTGCAACAGATGAAAGATAAAAAAAGAAAACAAAACCAAAACCAACAACAACAAAAAGAACAAGAAGGAAAAAAAGAGAAAAATGAGAAAGGGGTGAGGGGAAGACAGAAGGGAAAGTAAACACCTTTACCCTGGCTTGGTGGTGGGGGGGGGGAGGTGTGGAAGGGAAGAAGACATATGGAAAAGTAGGTATGGTACGGGAAAAAGCAGAGATAAACACTTCCTTTCTGGAAAGAAAAAAAGGATATCTGGTAGCTAGAAGATCATATGCAGGGAAGCAGTGAGCTTGAACAAAAGAACTACTGAAGCATGTGCAGCTTAGTCAAAAAGATTTGACTAGCATCCAAAAGTACCAGAATAATGCAAACAAGCTACATACGATTCCTAAAACAATAATGGGCAGCTGTGAAATGTACACACAGATCTATGTTTGAACAAATTCATGTAATTTGTTCATGTTTGTTAACCACCCCCCAGCCCTTCTTCCCCTCCACCATTTCTCAACCCTTTTCCCTAAATAAATTGTAGCATATGGATCTCCCAAGACAAAAGCAGGAGCACAATTCCAATGAAAATTAGAAAGAAAAGAAACAGAATGTCAGTTCACATTTCCAGAACATTTTAAGTACACACAACACAGAGTGTTCAGCTCCAGTTCCTACAGTGGCAGTTGTATTCCCAGCTGTTGACCCAGTCCTCCTCTGGTCCACCACACACAAACACACTTTGGGAACGGATCGTGCTCCTCCATGCCTCTGGATGTGGCCTGAGGACCTGTAACACAGCACTGACTGCCAGGACACCTGCCCCAAGTGCTGGTGACCACCCCTGCCCCACCTTTTCAAGGGTAAGGACTGAAAGAGTTTGGAATCACGCTCCACCAAAAATACCCTGATCTAGTTATTAACAGCTTTGCAAACACAAGCTTAACTGGTTTTGATTATTGGGGGGTTTTATTATGTCCTAACCAGCAATTACTTTGGATCCAGTAAATTTTTTCCAAAGGGAAATCCCTAGTAAATGCAACCTAAAAGGCCCCAGTGCTTCAATAACATCAGATTTCTCTGCACAAAATAAATAACTGCTCAAACTTAAAGAACTAACCTATCTCTCTCTACCTGAGAAACTGGTGCTTCAAAAGGAGTTCCGTTTATGCCTTACCTTTATATGGGAATATATAATTACTCATTTGGATATTCATCCATGTAGAAGCAGTGTCCCCTTTTTTATCTATTTTTCAATGTCATATGCATATATTGACAAATGAAAAGAATCCTTGTTAACATATCAATAGCAGCCCATGCTATTTCAGCATCATACTATTGTTATGGCTGTATTTTCTGAATAGTGTAGAACATATATCTTTAATTGAGATAATATATTTGTCTTCACTTAGACCCCCATGCTAGTTAGAAGTGCTGTACCAGCTGAAACCACTGCAGCTTTCTGGAACTTGCAGAATGTTGTATGATTTAATTGTATTATCAACTTTTTAGCAGTCAGACACCAATGAAATCATGTTGCCAGTACATCCAAGTACCTTGAAAAAAATACCAGTGATGATTTAACAGCTTTTTGGTTTTGTGGTTTGTTTTTTGTTTGGTTGTTTGTCATTTTTTGGTTGGTTTGGGGTTTTGGGAGTTTTTTGTGGGGTTTTTTTTTCGTGTTTTTTTTTTTTTTTTGTTAAAAGCAACAAAGTTCATTTGCAGGATAAGTCTTCTTAGTGCTACAAAATGTACTAAGTTAATGGGGAAGGATATTGATATTACCAAAATATGAAAGAAAAGTGGGAGTTGGGCAATACTAACTTCATTTGTCAAATGAGTATATTTGGGGAAAATACTTAATATTTCTTGATGGATTAATTTGAACAGGATATTTTTTTCCTGTTTACAGATTAGGGAAGCACAAGTTAAATACTGCTAATACATCATGTGATGTTGTATAAAAGCAACAGAAACACTTTTTGCCACATAGATATACTACTACTATTATTATTTTTATATATAAAATCTATTGCAACTCCACAGCCCAGCCCTGCATTTCTTTACACAGCTGCTGAGAGATACTTGTTCCTTTCATCTTCCAAATCCAACTAACGACTTGTAAGGTTGACTAGCAGAAATCACAATGTGCTCAGAGTAAGGAGGCAGTATCTGCCGTTCAGCCCCCTTCCTGTTTTTGGGCTGACTTGAACAAAGGGTAGAACCTGACTGATATTTTATAAAAAAACCCAACATAAAACTTCTCTGAAGGAGTGACAAGACATGGTAAACATTAAACATCTTGATTGTAGTAACTCTGGTTTCAGAGGTTCTTACTTTTAACCCATTTTTGTCCCTTCCCAGAGAAAATGGAAATTGTTAACAAAGACAGACAGAATCAGCATCAGCCTTTTTTCTCCCCTCTGAGCACATGGGTATTTCCACACTCTGCTCCTCGCACAGGAAGGACAGTGGCATTAGGACAGACGGACACACCTAGCTGTGGCCTAACAGCAGCTGTTCCTCTGCGAGCCCTCTTGAACAACCAGCACCAGAAAACCCTCCTCGGTTAGGCACCAATAAAATTGGTTTGTGTGCACTGCACCCTCAGTGACAACCTGGAATAAGCATTGCTACTCCTCTGCACCAAGGCTCTGAGAACTGCTGGAACTAACTCAAAGTGAAAGTGAGCGCGCTCACCTCGCCGCTGTTTAACCCCGCGGCTCAAAGAGAGCCTGGCACTATGAATGTCCCTGTCACCACTGGGGGAAGAGTTACATGCCAGAACAGAGCAGCACTGGCAGCTCCTGTGTTTCAGCAGTCACAAAGAAAAAAAAAAAAATCCCCCCAAAATAAGAAACTTGTTCTGAAAAAAACTTTAAACAGCTCTGGCCTTTATGGTTTTCATCAGGAGACTTCCATGCAGTGGGAGGAGAAAAACTGTGATAAAGGAACTATGGCCAACACTGAAGTTGGCCTGTCAGACAGAGCGGCTGTAGGTGCTTGGGTATTTTGTTTGTGTTTTTTAAATCTTGGAAGAGAGGTCAGCATTTAGCTGGTCAGCCTGCCATCCCAGAGTAAGCTGTGTCACAGGCACTGCATGGGAAGTGTTACTATAACAGAGATTAATTACTAGAAATAAAAAAAGTCAATGTTATGTAACGAGATAAAATGACCCACAATTTTCATATTTATAACCTTTATGAAAAACACACAGCCATTTTTCTTTTGTTCCAAAACGCAGAAGGTAAGTGCTTACTGTTAGACTGTGCCCTTCCTTAGCTGAAGATTTTTACCATCTAGGTTACTATTTCTGCTCAGATGTGAGCAATAGAGGACAGGAGACTAAGGACGGTAACGTTAATTCATGAGCCAGCCAGAGCAGAACATATCAAAACCAGAAAACAGGAGACCACAAACTTTCTGAATTACAGACTTTCAACTAATAACAAATGAAGCTGAAAAAGCATCAGGATTTAAAATAGGTAATCAGAGTCTAAAACATGACATTAGTATCTAGTGTCTCACATAACCTTCTGATGTAAAAATGAAATTGCTGTTCTGTTTTCAGCAAATGCCACCTAGTGATGCATAGATGCAAAACTTTGAACCACTTTGCTTTTTATGCATATTGTCCCAGATTTTCTGATTTGCTTCTATGAACAAAAATAAAAAATCAGGCAAATGCTGTACATGGTCACAGACTGTCAAAATTCATGTCACACACATGCAGAACACAGAGGAGGATGGGTTTAACCATATGTGAAGGACCAACATTTGTTACAGTTTGTATTAAATTATTCATTGCAAACAACCGTGCTAAGTACACTGTGGTAACTAGCACTATTCTGTAATATTTCAAGTTCTTTTTTTGTTCCTCTGTCAAATGCAATTAAAGAACAGGCTGTTCTAGTCTGCTTGACTGACTGCTGTCTACTTTATTTCATCTGACCCAATTAGTATCTGAGTTAATTAGGAGGAGCTGCCACTGGAATATCAGAGAATGTATCAGAGAAGTTTGCAATTAATGAGACCAAGGTGTTAACATGCAATTGTTTATAATACACACCCCCTGTTCTCGGGGTGAAGATACTGTCATCATAAAGCTGACAGCATCAACTGGCCCACAGCTAGGCTTCACCTTATTATACACCATTTGAGGAACTCTGAAAGCAAAGAGCACATGCCTCTAAGAACAGCTGTGTAAAATAAAGGTAAGTGAACTGTGTTTTCCACTCCTGTTTTCACCTCATCTGAAGTAGACAAAGTAATGATGAATGTATTTAAACTACAGTTGTGATTTATTTAATTCACAAAGAACTATTGCAGGTTTCTTCTTGTCAGGTCTCTTGGCCGGCTTTCACCACTCCCAAGCATCCTCCACTTTCCAAGGGTAGAAAAGAAAGGACTGTCAAAGAGTACGATGAAGCATTTCAAAAGCGCCTGTTGATAGTGATAATTGGCGGGGGGGAAGCCAATAGAATAGAACTTAATTCCACTATACCCTTTCCCATTTCACAGCTACTTTATTCTGTTTGTAGTGGTTCAGTTGTACAAGTGACTGAAGGATCTTAAATTTTTAGAAATACATGTTAGGATCTGAATGTTTGGCATACTGAACATGACCATCCAGTACTACCCCATGTTTGGGAAAATTCCAACTGTACAGGAGAAGGCTAATACAAATTAGATAAAAGTCTAAATACCAGCACTTCACAGAAAACCTGGCTTACAAAGAATATTAAATGTGCATCCCCTACACCCTATAATGTCAAGCATTCCTGAAAAGAAAAAGGAAGTAATTGAATTTCCAGACAGCTCATAAGCAACACCTTGCAAACAGCCACAATGTTTACTGCAGACTGCTCTTCCCTCAGATTTTCTCTGAGGCTTCTATTTTTCATTTAACAGCTTTATTTGGGAAGTGACTGTTCAGTTCTCACACAAAGAAAAAAACATTGAAATTGGAAGAATGGGGGAGGTGTTTGTGTCTTTTGCCTCTAAGATGGCAAAAAATGAGAGAACAATAGAAATGAGTTTTGGACATCAAAAACATGGTGACAATCATTACAAAGAAAATGCATTTTTTAGAATTTTTAAGACAAAATGTATTGAAGTTAGAACTCAGCAATGTGCCCAGGGCCACCAATAGTTCCAGCTGTGGTTTTACCCAGCAACCAGTGGGGGAAAAGCTATCATTAGAGAGAAGAGGCATTATAGGGTGTAGAAATCCCACTGCTGAAGACAAGAGAAGCACTTAAGGTGAGGTATCACCCTTTTCCATCAGGTTACACGACAGCATTGGCTTCTGGTCCAGTCTCTGTCTCTCCTACACTGTGAGGAGGGCAGCCTGTGATCCCCAGAGGAAGTACAGGATTTATTTCTTCTTAAGCAGTGAGGCAGAGGTCCTGCTTGTGAACATTTTATTTCCTACAGTAACACAAACACAGCATACTTTGCTATGTGTTGTTAAACATATTGTTTACAACTTTGCATAAACTTCTCAGATTATTTTTAAGTTATCTTCTGAACTAACTGAAATTGAATAGGAATCCTATCCAAAACTCAACCTGCCTGACAGTAGTGCATAGGCATTTGTTAAAACTGAATACTCAGTTTGGGGCTCAACACATTTTTCATCCACACATGGGGACAAAGCACAACATCTTAAATTTATCTTGGGAGACTGGAGTAGAAAGAATTGGTAAAAATAAAATGGACAGGAACATTGAAATAGCAAGGAAGAAAGAGAATATACATAATTCCCTTATCCATATTTTGAGGTACTTTTTCCATTCTGGGGTAGGGGGAAAAGTAAAGGGAGAAGCAATTTTTAGAATGATAACATCATTAGATTTTGTAACATCTCCCTGAAATTCTTACTCCACTTCAGAATATTTTAAGAGCTAGTGAAATATTTGTTAAAACTTAGATTTGAGTACTGTTCATCTCCTCAATAAGTGGACATTGTCTGAGCAAGTTACAAGAATATTTGCAATAACAATTGTATTTAAATCCTGCAGATTTCATGCCCTCCCAGCTGAAAGCAGGATTTTCTGGCTGTACCAGACATGAACATTTTAGATAACTAATATATTTGCTGCCTGACCATATTCTGTGTATTGATCAGTGTTGTGGTTGGTTTTTTTTTTTATTTCATACATCATTCAGAACTGCTTGCAATGAAGGATTTCATATCTATAACATTAAGTGAAGATTAAGAAATATTAGTATTGATGCCAGGACAGTTACCTATTATAAACATCGATTTTTATTTCAGCTCAGTGCCAACTCATCAGCTCTACTGAGAGAAGCTCTGTTTCCTTAATATAGATTCAGTACAGAAAAAGAAGAAAAACATCTATTTGTCATTCTTTTTACAGCTGTTCTTTTCCAGTCTAGACAACTCAAGGCAAGTGTGACTTTTCACAAGATCATAAACCACATTGAAGAAACATACTGTCATTCTATTCCAATGTTTTTGCAACAGTAAAGAAGAGCAATTTTCTTTGTAGCCTAATGCTTTTTAGAGGCACCTTAATCAATCTGCATAGATATTTTGATCACATTCATCCTAATAGAGAAATAGAAGTGAACAGACATTGGAATTTCAGTTTGGGCTTCTGTCTTGGAGGACTGTGCAAAAGACCAATTGAAAATATTCAAGGCAGAAAACTCGTAAGCCAGCAGAGGAAGGGAGAGAAGGAAAAGTATGTAAAAATGTATGGATAACTTCCTGGGAGAGGAAAGAAAGAAGAAATGAGGATTCCACTGCAAAGACTATTGATAAAATCTCACCCCCAAAAAGCTGAAACTATTACACTGTGGCTTTGACAGCTACTAAAAATCTATGCATGAACCAAGGGAAATTCCCTGAAATTAGAGCATGATGGTTTAGAACGAATCAAAAAAGTGTTATACCCATTAATTTTCAGCAAGTTCAGATAGCACTATACAAAACAGCTCAATGTGAACACAATAGAGAACATACCCTCTTTCCTTGCTTAAATGAAGTATAATTCCTATTTTCTTCCTACTCCTTCTTTAATTTATTAATAATACATCTTCTTTGCACACTGTTTAGTTTCTTTAATGTCTTCATACTCCAAAATATGAATCTGGTTACCTGCTCACTCTATGGTTCACAGTTACACTGTGGAATTCCTGAGCATATAAAATCCTTGGGACTAATGTGTAAAAGGATAAAAGAGGATTTATGACGATTAATGGTGGGGAGGTATTCAGATGGATCCGAGCGCAAGTATCCTGAGGCAGGGTTTAGCTTCAGTAAGGACTAATTACTGATATGCAGATGCTGAGGTGAGCTCAGCTGCTCAGAGCATGGTGCTAATCTCACCCAACACTGTGGGTTCAGGCCCTGTAAGGATCATTTCCCTTACAAGCTGGGCTCGATGAGCCTCGTGGGCCCCTTCCAACTCAGAACACTGTGGGAATCTCATGCTGTCATCTGCCATCTACCATGCAATGGACCTTTAGGCTAATTCAGTGAGCATCAGAATCAAGAAAACCAGAATGACTACAATATTCTGCTCCTTTTACTAAGCTTACAAAAGAAATATCCTTCGGCCAACACAAAAACCAAAAAGAAAGTTATTTCTGAGAATTTCAAGAAGTGAGGAATGAGTTGGCTACTCCTCTAATCTTTGCTACACCTAACTTAGCAACCACATAAATAGTGTCTATGTTATTTTGGTATTTCTACATCGCTAATTGTCAGGCATTCTTCATCAGCATCATCAGCTTGATGACAATGACATGCAGAGGTTAAATCATTTGGATATCTGATTAGCTGTCAGAAACAATGATTCTGTGACATTCAGGCTCCACCTAACATTGCAGAATGACCCAAAGTCAAAAAACCAAATACCAGTTTTGGAAATTAAGAATACTGCCATTCTTATAATGAAAGAACTTGAAAATCATGCAGCAAGCAGCTGCATTAATAAAAGTAACATGGAAACCATTTATAATTAATACAAAACAACTCACAAAGGTCAAATTGGCATGACTGTCACATTTCAAGCAATGTAAATGGAACTCTTACGATTTTCCACGCTTCTGTATTACTTTCCCAGTAATAAGGAAATTGAATGAATTTCAGGTCTTTGACTTGTTTCCTCTATTGACAATTAGGTCTTGAATAGAGAAATAACTTTGGTAATACACAATTCTCCATATTAAACTGTTTAACAGCTAAGAAGATCGCTATGCATTAAAAAAATAAAAAAACTCTTTCTTTTTAAATTATTTCTATTTCAACTGTAGTCAAATGTGATACTCAAGGACATGAAGAAAGCCTAAGATAGCTTCTAAACTGTGTTTGTTCATATAATCAGGCATGCAGATAGTATTTAATAGAATATAAAGCAGATATTTGCCCCCTGCCATGTTTTGCACATGCCAAGAAACTACCCAGAACACAGACTGATTGGACACTGACTTCTTGGACTAAGCAAAGTTAGCCTGACTACTAACTTAGAGAGAGAATTTAATTGACATTTCCTATTTCCCCATGAAGCTAGGTGTGGTCATGAGAAAATAATTTTCAGTGCTAACAGCAAATATATTGAAAGAACTACTCAGTGAGACAGGGAAAGATGCAGGATACAAAAGAAATATGAAGACAAAATTTTAAAACTGACTATAATGTGGCTTAAGTTATCTTCAAGAAGCAGTAAGGATTTACACATAGTAAAAAAAATTATGACTGTAAATAGAAATAGGAAAATGCCTCTATAGAAGTGCATTAACACTGTAAGAAAGAGCTGTAAGCTATGAGATACCTGTTGTCATTCACAAAGTTTTTTTAACTTTTTGCACACAATTTTAGGGATATTAATCAGTCAGAGAAACACACGCTCTTTGCTTTATTTTTTGAATATTTTTCACTGTCATCTTTGGCTTGCACAACACAAACCTCACACAAAATCTGTAACATTCAACCAGCCAATAAGACAGCTTGTCATCACGATTTATATATTTTAAAAATTGAGACAGGTTATAGTCTCAGAAGCAGAAACAGTTAAGTCATCTTCCTTTTGGATGTCGATTTATTTAAATGCACTCAATTCAGGGTAAGCATTTAAGGGTCGGCTGGTTTTTATTTTAAAATGGAACAGATGTACACCTACTTTTCAATGTACTGCACTGTCAAGACATTCCCCACAGCACTCCTGTAGTTCAGGACTCTGCTAGAACATAGCGGAACCTACTGGATATTTCAACTTTGAAAAATATAAATAAAATAATATTGCAAGTACAGGGAAAAAAAAAAAAAAAAGAAGAAAAAGGAAATACTTTCCTATTTCACAGACATTTGGCGGACAAGTCTCCATCCTGGCTGGAAGGAGGTGAAAAATCAGTGTCATTGCTTGAAATGATGCATGTTACTGGATTATTCTCATCAGTGAGGATTACAGTCCTGGCAGTCTAAGCAATGGAGATTGAAATAACTGCAGCAAGTATAACACCAACACTAAGAAATAACCAAATTATGGAATTATGGTCCTTTATCAGTCTGTAAAGTTTAATAGCTTTTCCAAGCTATTATTTTTTTTTAATTTATATTTTCTATAGAACTTCCCATCTTTGAAAATGTTTCTATTCTAAGGAACACACAGTTACTATGACTGCAGTGAAAGTAGAAGATAAAAACCCTCAAAAGTTGGCTTTGATTTTTCCTACAAGCCTTGCCAGAAATGTAAGCATTCTACAAGTTTAAGAGTTGAGATTAGATATTACTTTACAGAATTAATTATTATTAATATTAAATGCTGCTTTAGAGAATTAATTAATACTGCAAAAAAAAAGTTAAGGTTTTAAAACTCTGTGCATTTACTTACACCATACAGCCATAAAAAGATTAATTAATTTTTATTCTAGAACATTAAAATTTAGCTAGAAATCTTATAGCTTGGTAGACTTTCTATGCACATTCAGAGGACTACAGAAACAAAGACATCAATGGGGTGATTCAGAAGCAAATTACAACCAATAAAAAAATAATCATGAGGTAATTTTCAAATGCATCCATATTCAAATTTGCAGTATTTGTATTGAAGTGAAATGTATCTTAAGCTCACCCAAAGCATCAATTCACACACAGGCAGACACACATATAAGCAAGGATATACATGTTTTAAGTACTGAAGTTTTAGAGGCGGGTTCTGACCTTCAGATAAATCAGAGCTCTGTGACTGCTTGGCTGTGATAGAAGCAAAATATTCCCCCATGTGATGTTCACATGTGAAAGTGTTCAAGCAGCCACAACTCTACAGCACTGATACATTAACACGGCTTTCCATGTAATTCTGAAAGATGGCTCATAGCTCCACTGATGCTTGATGACATTTATTCAACCGTTCAAGCAAGTGTTCACCTCACTTCCAAGTATTTCTGGAGGTCATTTTCAGTTCTAATGGCACTAGAGTGAGCCTTAAATCTGGTTCTTGGTCCTTAATTCATTATTTATTCCAGGAACATAAACTTTAACCTGTATGTGTAAGCAGCTCTCTTTAACTTCTATAGTGTGCATTTGACTGCAGCTGGGGTTTCCTTTCCGATGCTATTACTGGCTGTCATCTTCACTTTACAAACTGCAATTAGGCCTGGTGATTAAAATGCATTAACTACAGTTCTGAGAGCTGTTACATGTAACAAAGACCACAGATTGTGTGTGTTCTTCCTACCCGTGACTATTTTTTGGCAAACTACTATCCTTACACACTGAGATTAAGTACTGCCTCCATATTTCTCTGCAAGATGTATACACAAGGTATAATAGACCCGTAATGAAATAGTCAGCTTCCAACAAATATTTAAAGCAACACGTCCAACCAATCAGAACTTTTGGGCTACTTTGCAAATGTAATTACAGTAGAAATTCTTTGAAAAAAACCTAGGCATTTATCTGAAGACTGAAAATGCCTGAATGTGCAAAGCATACTTTGTGTTAACACATTTTATGTATTCACCCTCCACCGCCTTGAACACTTCAAGACAGTGTCTCTTGCTCTGTATTTTACCCTTTATGGAAAATCCAGTTCCTGTGAGAAGCCAGGTAAGCACTGCCCACCCTGCCCTTTCTGTGTCTCAGAACCTAAACCACAGTGGTATAAAAAGTCTCCCCAGCCAAAAGGTGTTCCAGATACACTCTGAACCACAGCTAATGTTCAGGTACCCAGAACAAGTCCACCCAAATTCTTTACAAGGTGGGCTGGCATGCTGACGTCTCTGCTGCCCTTCTCACCTACCCAGAAGAGATGCCAATAGAATACAGAGTGGTCCAAAATTGCACCAATGATGCCAGAGAGATTTACAAGCAATTCATTAAATGAAGATAAAATGAACAGAAATATGCTAAGCACTCTTCACAATGCATTAACATGCAAGCAGAGTCAACTGAAATGTCTGAGAAAGGCCCAGTCTCTAGATTAGCTGTGCTGCCCCTCCTCCCAAATTAGTAAAGTCTTCTCCATTACTACTGCAGATGAAGCAGGGAGCAGCCTGGCTATTGGTCCCAGA
>VYZT01025815.1:0-38758 GCA_013400735.1 Pomatostomus ruficeps
TGTCCTATCAGTACAGTTCCTGACAAAGAGTTCCTCTCCAGCCTTCCTTGTAAGCCCCCTTCAGATATTGGAAGTCTGCTAGGAGGTCTCTATGCACACTTCTCCAGGCTGAACAGCCCCAACTCTCTCAGTCTGTCAATATACTTGACTCTTTAAATTTGTGCATATTCATGTATTCTTCTACAAACTTTTATATCAAGTGTATGTGGCTGTATGTATATGATTGACTGATGTAATGGCATAACTTGTTTTGAGTGTTAATTCCTAAACTAGGTCCTACAGTGAATCATAAGACTGAAATAATATACTGACTTGATTTCGGATATCAGTACTGCCCAGGTTTGTAGGACAATTTCTTCTACTCTGATGACAGATATATCCTGTATAAGATACATGATTAGCATGTATCTTGACCATGAGAGGTTAAGATACATAGTAATCAAAAGGTGTTTTCATTATTCTTAGACCCTACAGATTTGAAAATAGTGTTGATTTCTATTGTTAGAAGTCTTTATTCAGGCTCTTAATGAGATATTGTGTCCTCCTTTTGCAGATGTAAAATGCTATGTTTTGTATTCCTTGCTGCATTTCCCCAGTGCAAAGTCTTTTATAACCTCACAAACTGTGACTAGAGAGTTAAATATGGTAAGTGTGTCCAGTGCCTTCCTAGTGCTGGAATGAGTTCTTTCCTGGCTGCCTGCCAGGTACTTGCAATTGCCTCCTCTAGGGCTGATGAAGATCTAGATAGAAATATGAAAGACTTGCCAAGCTGATGTCCATGGAAAGGACCAGTCAATTCATCAAGGTTATTCAAGGTGCCATAGTGCACAGGCTTCATTGGAAGAGCCAGGATTTTTATTTTTTTTTTTAAAAAAAGGAATATCAAATTTTTGTATGACTTTTCCACAAGCTGCTTGTTAATTTGTCCTTGATGGGTCACTTTAAATCAGTTTTATGTATGTGTTATTCGTGCAGATAATAGGTGAGCTTTTGAATGCTCATAAAAGTACATTTTATGAACTTTGAAAATATCCATGTTGACACAGTGTCTAGTGACTACATTTTTGAGGGGTTTTAATTTTGAAACAGCTTTGATGAGCCATACAAGCAAGAACTTTGCAGTAACAGTCTTGCCCTGTATGGGTGCAAATAGAGATCAGCTCTTTAACTTGCATCAGAATATTAACGGTATGTGGTATGTTAAATCTGAAATACACATGTTGAGACAAATCCTAAAAGACCAATAACTGTTTCAAACAACTGCGTATTCTTTAGCTCCAGGAGCCAAGTTCCAAAACTAAAGACTTTTCCATTTTGAAGGAAATAATATTTTTAAAAGTGATGGGTTTAAATGATTACTCATTCAACATTTTCTGTCATAACATTGTTTTAAGGTGGGCTAACAAATTGACTGTAGCTTGCAGGAATAAAAATTAGGTACAACTTTTAAGTTAAAATACTATTGCTCTTATGAATATGCAGCCTTGTTCTTTGAGGACATGTACAGCAAAATTCTTTCTTTCATTACAAAAAATATATAACATTGATATTTCTATTGCTCTGCCATCTGTAAGGATTTCAGCATTTTACTTTTTTTGTGAATTAGCAAATAAATCAAAACAGATATTTTTTCCCAAGATGCTGATTATTTGCATGTCATGATTATCTAGTTACTTGGTGTTCTGTACTTCGAACATTTTTTTTGTAGAAACACTCAACTGCAAAATTTAAAAAAAGGTGCATACTGGAATGAGTTAATCCATCTGGCTCTACAGAGAAAAATTGTGAATCTTTAACTTTTTGTAGTGTCAGCAAGCCCATATATTCAGTGGAATTACTTAAGAGAACATTAAAAAAGAATTATTTGCAGCACATAAATTTGAGCACATAGTGGTCTTTTTACAGCTGGAGTCTGATAGGACAGTGCAGTGTGTCCATCCTAATAAGCAGACACACTGCGTGTGTTTTTATCTGAACCTGTGCGTAAATACTAATCTCAAATTTCAGAACAAAATAATTTTCAGTATTTGGTGTTAGTGACTGATTTTGTTATTCAACAGAATGAGTGTTTCTACTGCAGTGCTGTTTGCTTGTATGTAAGGCAAATGTCTGAGCCTTCGCAGAACTGTAAAGTACAGTTCAAATGTGAAAAAATGTCAGCTTGTTATAAATGGCAGCAAATGGTGCTGATTATTTTACCTTTGACAAAGTGGAAAATTTAAAGGTTGGTTTGTCCCATTTTATTAATACAATAAATTTTTACAATGTTGTTCTGGGCCTTTAGATATATGTTCTTTAGTGTTTATTATCCCTCAGTTGCTGTAAAAATTCTAGATTTGAAGTCTGGCATCATTGTTCAGAATGCTAATTCAGGAAATTAATTAGCATATGAAAGCAAAGTCACATCCATGTTTCCATTTCTTTCCTTACGCTAACCAACACAAAGTTGGTGTTTTCTTGTAATATGCGAGAGTGATGGAACGCAGAGACCATATTTTTTATCATTTAGCACTAGTTTATAGCTTCCACAGACTTGTCCTAATAATGAAGCTATGAAGGATATGACAAGAATGGTGATATTAAATTTCTCTAGACTAACAGTAAATTTTTCCATTCTGATGTCAAGAATGTAGAGCATCTGGAATCTGCAGTGTGAGTGGTTCAGTAGGGGAACAGTTTCATCAATTGCTTAGCCATTTATTCTCCTCCTAGGAACAAGCAGTCTTCTGTAGAATATAGCACTACAAAGGAAGCAATTTTATAAAACTGGAAAAATCTTTTATGTCCTGTTGTTCCTGATTTAAAAGGTTTCCATTGCTTCTAACTCTTAAATCTAATTGCATGTGCAAGTCTAGCGTACACATTTTTAAATTGGAATTGGCATTATTCTACATTTTGGTCTTCAGATCAAATAAAACTAAATTGTGTTAATTAAGTTGAGAAAAAGCTGAAGATGCTTTGAAGACAGTAACTGCTTAAGTGTGTTGAAAGAGCACATTCAAATTTATCTTTTACCCTTTTGGGCAAGGACAGTGATGAATTTCCAAACATAGCTGGATTTTCCCTTGAAATTACCTTAGTTCCAGCTAGCACAATGCTACAAGCCTTATTCTGCAGCCATTTTGTCTTGTTCTTGCAACAAGTACAAAAGCTTCAGAGTAGTTTTTCTATCCATGACAAACTGTTGTAAATTTTAGTTTTGGATTGTGTATGTGGATTTAGATTGTCTACATGCATGTAGTTTATATGGATTATTTCTGTAGGCAAAGCTATCTAATCAGTGGATTTTAATTCCGTATGTCACTGTTCTTGAATGAACTAAATTTTATGAAAAATGTATTGTTTGTCCAGTGTTTATTTATTACTTTTAAATTTCTTTATTCTTGAGTCAGGTAATCAGATTTAATAGACTCTATAAGTACCTTCAAACAACCCCCTCCCCCTTCCACTCTAACAGCAGTTTTATAATTATATTCCCATGTGCAATGCTTGTGTCCTTTTAGGAGGAATTTCATTCTGTAGGGTTTTACGGAGTTCACAGAAGTGTTAGATATGTACCTAATTTATATTACATGAATATAAACAGCAGCGTGCTGGTGTCTAAAATAGGAGCTTCCTCATTACTGTTCCTCTTACTGCCACTCGATTATGTGGCTTTGTTTAACACAGCAAGGGCCTGTTTTCCTCCTGTTCCACTAACCTGGGAACATTCAGGTGTGATTACACTGTGATGGGGGTTGGGGTTCCTCCTCCCCGGAGCTGTAGGAATGACCAGACTTACTTCCCCTCTTAAAATTGCATAATTGTCTTACATCTCCATGTTTAATCACATTGGTAGGTTTTTTTAATGTATGCTCAGGTCTTCTGGGAATAAATGATCTACTTCTAAAAATCAAAATAAATTAGTTTTTCTTGTGTAAGTCATGTATACTTTACTGAATTTTGATACCCAAAGTATTTTGATACTAGTAAATTCCAAAGGGTGCATGATTCCTTTTAAATATAAATGCTAGCTAAACTTAGGCAAACTAGACTAAAAAAAAAATCAAGAACCTAAGTAGAATAGCAACAGTGTATAATAAAAGCAATTTTTTTTTTTTTTACAAGACACTCCACACAGTGCTGCCAACATCAGGCGTTAAAAACAACAGGATTTTTTGGGGGAGGGGGCTTTTCATTTTTTTTTAAACAACTTCTAGATACATATTTTAAAAACACTTGATTGTGTTTATTTACATTGTGGGCACCTTTCAAAAAAATGTGAGGTCCATGGATGCCATATGACTCAAGAAGGTGGGACTTCAAGAGAAACAGCAAAACTGAGACCAAGAGCACAATCAAGGCCTGGCAGGCAGTGGGAGCATTCGGCTTGGAGCTGTTGATGTATCTCACTCTGGGGCTTATGTGACGAATATGCGTTTTTAATTTGCAAAACAATTGGTATTTTAGGGGGTATCACTATGACCTTTTGGAAAGTTAATTTTTTGTTTTAGAAGTAATTAATAGTGTTCAGTAGGGCATCACTCATCGCTTCAGACTACATAATTGCTACTGGAACAATTAAAAAAACCCTGGTTTTAACAGCCTAGCAGTACTAACACCATTGTTAAATTAGCATTTTTTTTCCATGGCCTTTGGCTCTGACTTCTAGAACCACCTGAAATACTACTTAGAAGTTTTGCAGGAGGTTTGAAATTGATCTAAAGCACTCTACTATGAAATTCAGATTAGGTCTATTGCTGCATAGCAGCATCTCTGTACAGTGAGACCTTACAGGGCTGCAGCAATTTGAGCTATTGCCCTTCACGTGTAGGAAAGATGCATGTGACAATTTGTCAGATTTGGTAATTAAAATTAGGGTAATGTGTAGCTGCCAGTATAGTGCTGTCAACTGCATTACCAGTTTACCCTAACTTGACAAATTATTTTGTCCCTGTCCATATCATAAAAGCACTTTCTTTTATATGCCATGTGCTAGTAAAGTAACATGCCAGTCACAATTTTCCCTGTTTCTTCACAATCCAATGAATAACAACAACAACACACTTCATGTAATTTAGACACAAGTGAAAATCATGTTTTACTTGAAGGTGTGTGTAGAAGATCCACATACTGTATTTCTCAGAATACCCATGTGAAAATTTTTGATTCTGTGGTACTGCACACTGCAGAAGGAACAAGAGAAGAAGTAAACCTTTACAGGTGCTACCACCTTCTTCTGCAGTTACCTTCTGGACCTGAGTCAGGTGATCTGGAATTACACAAATTTCACTTTAGACATGGTCGATCTTTGTCTTCTGTTTTTCCCCAAGTTAATACACTAAGTCCTCCTTCTGCCTGATTTTTACTTGGCTCCTTGACTGAGTTGTTTCTTTAATTCCTGGCTACATAGTGTTCAGTTTCGGGAGGAGTCTAAAGAGCAAGAGCGTGGTGTTCTCCAGCATGCTGCATGGCACAGTCCTCAGTTTCCATTGCTGCAGAGAAGGGCCGGATTCTCATTTCCTCTGCCTGCGAGCTATAAACACTGGACTCTAGAGCCAAAGCAGGGAAGAACTAGAAACATGGCTATGATATTGGATAAAACCAGTCAGCACCTGTCTAATTGTCTCCACTTCCCCAGGAGAGTTGCACAGATTGGGAGTAGTGCACTAAGGACATGGACACCCATTTCCCTGGAAGGGGCAGTTCAGGGCTATATAAATAAGCCCACAGAAACTTTTGAGATGGATGTGAAACCTCCATGTGTGTAAGCACCTGCAGGATTCTGCACGCCTGGAGTGCTGGCACTTGGGGTTTTTCTCTGGGAGTTTTGTGCGTAAAACCTAAGTCCCATTATGGGCAGATTCAGTCTCTCCCACGTCACTAATAGTTAATCCATCCGGAAATACAAACTTGCATTTTATTTTTCACTAGGGATTTGATTATCAAAGCTTTGAGGAGCAAGTTACAAGGATAGAATAGTATTATAGTTGACTACACGTGGAATTTAAGCCGACCTGATGGATCAAGGAAAAGAAAGCTTACTCTGTTACACATCTTTTATTTGAAAGAAGTGACTGAAGTTACTGTTTTCTTTCTTCTGAATGACACACGAGTTGTTCCTAAACAGTTATGCCACAGTGCAAGCTTACATTGAAAATTTCTATTCCATTTTCTGACAACCTTCAGGTTATTTTGAGGTAAATATATTTACAGTACCAAAAGTGGCCAAGTGTAAAGAATTTTTAAAATTTTCTAAATGAAAGAAAATAAAGAAATGTTTTCATTTTCTAAAAGAAAATAAATAAATACATTTTTAAATTTTATAAATGAAGATGTTTTCGTAAGTTGTGTGATAAAAACAACCATTTTTGCTAAGTTCTGAAGTTTTAATTGTCTGGGAAGGTGGAGCCACAAGTCGCATTGAGATCTCTTTGGGTGTCAGCTCAATCACTGTTTATATCTTGCTAGGCAAAGCTTGATGGTCTTTCTGTCTGCAAAATTGTAGTGGTTTGAGTTGTATCTTCTTTTTGCAACATTTCTGAAGCGGAAACAAGAACACCTTTAAAAAAGCAGGTTTCTAAGAGAAATTAATGTGAACCACCAAAAAATGCTTGGAGCACAAAAAGAATGTATCTGTAAAGAACTTTTTTATCCCAGAATATTTTACTGAGAGGCAGTAAAAAGATGAAATGTAAATAATCAGAACCCAAAGGTGCTGTATGTAATGCTGAAAGGGATATGTACTGCCTAAAAAGGTTGTGAAATTATGTTTACTAATAAATATTCTAAATCATAAGTTTTAGGGAGATTATAAGCATAATAACAATAGGTAACCTGTAATTTACAACAATGTTCTTTTACCAGTAGAATATGTTGTAAATCTGTTCTTGTGATGAACAGCAGCACTTACTCAGACTAAAAATAATAACAGGACCGTGTATCTTGGATCCCAGGAGACTATTGGTGTTTTTGTAGACAGCAGACAGGAGAAAAAGGCATTTTGTCCTTTTTACCCCAAGTAATCCCACTGGAAAATTAAACATGTGCTATGACTTGATATCAGCTTATGCCAGGTTACCTCCCTAAAGAGGACTGCTGCAAACACTGTTGCTACATTTCTTGGACAGCACTTTGATGGCCTGTGTGCACGATGGATATTTTATGCTGTACGCTACTGTGGAACAGTGTGCTACTGTCTGCCCCTCGGAGACCGCTGCTGAGGTGTGCCACAAATAACTGAGAACAGCAATTGCTTTAACCCTACAGAGAATCTCAAATACCTGCAAATAAAAAATGTTACTGAAATATTTTTGTGTGCATGTGTATCTGGGAAAACTGTGTTGGTTTTGTTTTTAAAAGTTTAATCCTGCAAAACAGAGAAGTTGCTTTTGTATTACTGTGGATCCTTGCTGAACACAGGATTGAAAAAATAATTAAGCAATATATTAGCAAGAAATATTTAGAGAAACCATGAACCTTTTTTTAATGGACCACCCCATCCAGTTTCTGTTCTTTTAAGGAAGTTTTTCCTATTCATGACTCATTTCACTCTTTGGCTAACATCAAGGGAAATGGAATAACGATTAAGCAAAGGAATGTATGTTTTTTTCTGGGTTTGTCCTTTTTTCAAAACCTTTACGAATTTTCTGCATAACCTTGTGTAAACATATATGGATGTAGAAGCTTGACAACTGTGACAAGGTAAAAAGTACACTGCTAATACTTGTTTCTTAGTAATTTTTTCTAAATGTTCCCTTTGGTTCTACAAGTTAATGTTGTGCTGGATACTCCAGACTCCCTGTTCAGTTAAAATGACATGCTCCAGGCAGCCAATTACACAGAACTGTTAAGTGAAATTAATGAGATCACCCTAGATTACACTTTGTGTTTTATTTTCATTTTATAGGTCTGTACGAGCTGCTGGCTGCATTGCCAGCCCAGCTGCAGCCACATGTGGACAGCCAGGAAGACCTGACCTTCCTCTGGGATATGTTTGGTGAAAAAAGCCTTCATTCACTGGTGAAGGTAAACCACATTTAAGTCAGATTCTCTTTGAGAAGAGCATATGGAAAAATGTTTTGAGCGCCATCTAGTAAACCAGTGACCAAACTGTTGCTCAGTGAAAACAAAACAGCCTTGTTTTAACTCTGTTTCTGTCAGGGTGGAAGTTGTTAAATAAGATTTTACCAAAAATACATAGATGATTTCATTTAAGAGTGATGTTTTGGCAGTGTAATGCTAATGCAACAAACATATGTTGTTTGCCCTTGTTTAGAAAAAAAAGAGTACGAAATAGTAGCAGGAAATCTGACACTTCTTTATAGTCAACATTCAAGACCTGGAGTTTAGCTTAAATAAATAAATGTTCACAGCAAAAATTAGAAGGAATATATTTTCTGAGGTCAAGTATGGCAAGAGTTCAGTAGCCACATTAATTTAAAATAATTTCCTTTAACAAAGTCAACTGAAATTCTAGTAAGCTGTTTCTTTTATTGGCTTGTCTCCATTTAATATTGTGTTTTGCTCATAAATATGCTGGACTAAAGTACAGCCTAAAATAAATTGGACGAATACTTGAGTAAAATATTATGCTACAAAAATGATCAGCAACAAGAAATCAAAGCATGCCATCGGAGTAAGCAGAGCTACCCCAATAATCTTAAAATTGTGTATAGCTGAAAAATTGAACCAATCAGCTGGTTAAAAATACTCCACTCCTACAAAATGGTAAGTTTGTCTTCAGTTCCCAGTACAGAGCTAATTCAAGCTGGAAGGAAATTCTGAGGTCTCAAATGAGTCAGTAGATGGTAGTAACCCATGCCATTAATATGTCCAGACTTGTACAGAATTTGTTAACCTTGTCAATTACTGATCTAGAGGAAGCTTAAAATTGGGATCATTTCTAAGTAGGTTTGAAAGAATCACATTTCCCCATTTCTTTCAGCTATTTTATTCTGGGAAAATATGTAATAATGTTGATACTTTTCAAAATATCTGAGCATTTACATATAAAAGTAAACATAAGTGCTCTCTGGTAGCTGATAAACAAATGCAACACACAGTGGAACATTGCTTGGCAATACTTGCTTGCCTAAAGAATTTCATCGAAGTTTCTGAAGTGCCGTGATTCCCAGACTCCTTGCAGCCTTGCTGCAGCTGTCTGTGCAGGTGGCTCAGAAGATCACTGTAAGAGGAATACCAGTCATCTTTCTCATGTAGGCTGACGGGGTGTGCATCTAAGCAAAATATTAGGTCAGTTGCTAAATTAGTTTTCATTCTGGTTTGGGAATTAAAGAAGGCTGGCTAGAAAATGAGTGTGGATCTGTGAAACATTGACACTTCAAGAGTTGCTCTAATTTTTTATCAAGGCAAAACCTAAACCTTTTCAAACACCTTCACTTACTGCCTTCTGCCCCTTATTCCAAAAGAGGAGCAGTTAACTGACTTACTCACTTGGAGAATGCTCTCCGTTGGGAGCAGTTGGCTGTGCTAACGGCTCTCCTGGTTGCATGCCCAGGTTACCATGTTGTTTGTTATTGCAGGGTGGCTTGGACTTTCTGACTCTTAAGAGAAAAGAAAGATGAGAAAGGAAATCAGTGAATGGTCATTTTATTGCAATTACAACAAGAAGGCACTGAAATATTCCAACTGTCTTCATTATTTATCTTGTGCTCTGTAGGTCCAAATATTAAACATACATGTAACTCTGACACAGTTGATGCTTCTTTTAATGTCCTATTAAGCCTCACACTATCTTAAAATAGATGTCATTCCTGAAATCTCAAAATAACATCTTTAGTGTTCACTAGTTGCCGCTCTTTAATACAATATATTAATTTCATTTGAGAGACAAAGTTTTTTAATTACAAGAATTGAGACTATTAAGAGCATCCAGTCTAACCTAGTGCATGTCACAGGCTATCAAACCTCACCTTTGATTTCTGTGGAGTTCAGGTATATAAAGTAGGGTACGAAGAGCTTTCAAAATGTTATCTAGTTCATATACCTGCCTCAAGATGGGCTTAACAGTATGTGAAGCTCATGGTATTTGTTTGACCTTTAATGCATTTTTAGAAGGATTGTTCAGTATCCTATTACGTTTCAGAGAAGACAGTCCCTAGCCTTTTTGGAAGAGACCTGTAAGAGCAGAAGAATGAACCCCATCTGCCATAGTTTTTCCCTGTTACAAGACTTCAGGAGTACCAGATCTTTCTTTCTGAGTTCTGGTGTCTTATTTAAAAGACTGTTTTTCCTAGCAGTAACTTCTTAAAGTCAACTGTACTTGCAAAGACAAATGTTTTTAATTCCGCAGACAGAGAATGATGACACATATTTTGTAATAAAAAAAAAGAAAAAGAAAGGAAAAAATGTGCACTAGCTGTGAGCCAAGGATGTTGCGATCCTGGTATGTGGCAGTGTAGGAAGAAAATGAGCATGGGTATACTACCAATTAATACTGATATTTCTCTATTTTAACACATTGCTTAATAAAAATTTCTACACTGATCTTCTTACCTTAGTGTTTAAGAATTTCAGGTATTATAAAAGAGCTTTTTGTCTAAGATATAAAAAGGATAAAATGCTCCAAAATTATTGAAAGACTTAAGTATAAAAGGAATTTCCTACTTTTTCTACAGATATTCCAAGTTTTATGAGTATTTAATTACTATAGCGTTTTCTTCATGGTTGTATACTATAGCATATGGTTTGCTATTCTGGCTCTCTTGATATTGAAAAGAAAAAAAGAAGGGGAAAAAAAAAGCCCCAAACCTTGTCTTGGAGTTCTCTTCATTCAGTATTGTTGGACAGAAATCTCTTTGAGAACTTGGATCAGCCTGAGCTGTTCTAAGAAGTCAGAAATGGAAAAGTTGTATTAGATCATCCAGTCCATTCCCCTGCAAATACTGGATTGTTCCCTACAGTACATTCCTATTGTAGTTAGTAAAACCAGCAAACACTGATGCAATTGTTCTTGCTGTCCCTTTTCTTCACAAAGGAATCTGTTGATTTGATTTTAGTTTACAAAGTACGGAGAAGAGGGAACCCACAACTGTTGTTGACAGTTTGGAAGAGAAAACTGGTCCTGGATAGTGTTTAAAATTTGTTTCTGCTTCCCTCAATTTACTACCTTGTCTTTGTACATGACTCAAATTTTACCAAAAATCTTCAGCCATCTCATTCTTTTTTATATAGCAGAGATCCCATTAATCCTGTAGAAAATTATAGAATAGAAACATGAAGGGAAGTTCCTTCAGGGTAATTATGAGCACTGACATAGCCAATACCTGAAAGAGTACACATGCTCAGCTTGGATATTTTTTAGAACAGATAAATAAAGATCTGCTCTAGCTACTCCTTTGGATTATTTTTAGAGGAGCTGCAAGAATTTCCATGTGCGTTTCCTTGCTGTTAGTGAACCAGACACGTTTTACTGTTTGTCTGTTTAGCTCCAGGATGAAGCTTCCACTTGCACTGTTGCCTTAAATATTTCTGGTTGTGGATGTAATGCTCAAGAATTGAGTAAACTTTTCTGTTGCACAGCTACCAAAGTATTTCATAACCCATTGCAGTTTACTGATTGTTTTTTGGCCAACTCAGTACAGTACTTTCCATTATGAAAAAGAAGCCACAGCAAGTGGTGTTGGTTTTTCTCTTGATAGGGAAGAGTTTGTACATTCAAAAAGCTGTATGTTGCACTAGGAAAAAAAACTACTGCAAAAGTAAGGAATATTTGGTGAATCAAGTCTGATTTTATTGTAACTGCATACTATTTTGGTAGCTGCCCCTGTAAAACCTTAATTTGTGCTAATTTTCTTAGTTTCACCTGGGTATGATTTGACTTGAAGTTCTAAGAAAATATATTTTCCGTGGGCTAGCGTATGACCATTTGAATTGCTAAAAACATATCAAAAATAAACTAGTCAAGTATATCCTGGTGAAATTTCTTTGGCATGTAAATTGAATTACATGATTACATAGACCAAATTTTACAGTCATTGTGGTATAGGAGTATTGGAAATTTTCAGTGTGAATACTCAGATTTTTCAATATCTAAATGTAGATGGTTTCAGTATATTGTGGTTCCATTTTTGGCAGTAAGAAAAATAAAGATACTATTTACAAAAACTAAGTTGACTAGGTAAAGCAAAAGAGATTGATTTGACACATCCTTAGTGATAAAGTCAACTACCTGCAGATGATGTACTAAATCTTCAGTCTGGGCTGCACGTGGGAAGAGATGTGCAGGTTATTTTGGCATTTGTGAAAGTGTCGTATGCTGCAGCTTCCCCCTACCCTGTCATCAGCTGCTCTGCAGCCAACATCCAGGTGTGTGCTGCCCAGATCATGTGCATTCACCTCCCATGTCGTGCATCCAAGTGGTGAATGCTCCTGCCTGGGCACAAGCTCAGGCATCCAAAGATTTGGATCTTCTTCTCATAAGAATGTAAAGAAAATGGACTCCAGATTCTGTCAGTTGTGTGTGACAAATGATTGTTCTGAACATATTGTTCTGTATTTTTGGTGGGGGCGACCCATAGACAGAGGGAATCAGATCTCTGAGTGTGCCTGAAAAGTAGATGGTGCCTGAGAAGGATGTATTAGACAGTGTATGACCTGAGCATGACACGTGATAAGAAAAGAAGGTTGGCGATCATACAGAGGTAGAGTTGGCTTTCCGCGTGGAAGGCTGATGATGGAATATGTTGACTACTTCTGCATTTCAGGTTTGAAACTGACATTGAAATGCTTTCTGCTGGACATACAAAACTTAATTACTTTCCCATTACTTTGTTTTTCATATATACTTTTGCTAGAACTAGTATTTATACAATCATCATAATTTATTGTTCACATTATCTATTTTCTGCATGTCTCAAGACTTTTTTTTTTTTTTCTGTTAATCATTATATAGAAGAGGAAGAGAGCAGGGTGTGTTTGTGAGGGGATTTTGGTGCCTAATATGTTTGCACCTGTTAAGGCAATGGTGAGAATGGTTTCTGATTTCAGGGCAGATAAAACTAGCCATCTCAGAGGAGCTCCATTACCCAAGAACAGCAAACCTGGAAAATGCACTAGAAGAGAAAGTGGAACTGGGGTTTTGTACCTAACTTTAGTTACCTAACAGAGTGAGAGAGTTGGAGTTTGGGGGGAAACCACTGGAGACTTGGAGAGAAGTATGGACCACCTTGGAGTGGGTGGAATCGTTGAAACTGATAGCTCAATCACAAAAATGCTTCTTTGATATTTGAAGTCCTTAAGGTTTTTTACTGCTGAGTTCTCAACCATATTTATTTTTAAAAAGCTGTGCCTCCCCAGTAATGGGAATAGGCTGCAGTTCTCTAAATTCATGTGGAGGTCTGAAGTGCTGTTTGCCTTGGAGATGGGAAAAATGAAAGAAGAGGCAGTGTGAGTAAGGATTTACTACCTGGACATCTGGAGGAGGAAGTGTGAGTGTGGAGGAGGTGGTTGACAGCCAGTAACAATTCATGGCCAATGAAATTTAATTGTTCTTCATGCTTTAGAGGAGAATCAAGCAAGGTTGCTTTGTCCTTATAGTTTACATCTTTCAGTCAGAGAAAGCAAGCAAAGGCTCCTTGCAGCAGAAGTAAAGCGATCACTCTTGTAAAGCAGACTGTCCAGGCAGTGCACAGATGCGGTCCGTTGTGCTGGTGTGGAAACTTTTGCTCTTTCTGGCAAGACGAGAAGGAATTTACTATAGTTGAAGTCATTAATAATGATGAATTAGATAATAGGTGGCAGTTATTTGCCATTCTTTGAATCCAGATCATCAAAGACCAGGGAAATCTTAATTTTTGTAAGGATGTCCTTGTTCAGTGAAAGTCTCTTATTGAAACAGGTTTGGTCCAGTCTTGCCTTAATTCCTATTGCTAAAACACAATGTAGTTTTCAGCTCTAAAGAACTACGTAGCGGTAGGTAGTGGGGGACCATGTGACAGTGTTAGGATACCGAATCTGCAAACATATATTAAAGCTGCATGCAAGAAATTTAAGACTCTTCTTTTTCTCATTGTTTTTCTCATTTTCTGGAGAGGAAGGTTGATCTCTAGTTAATTTTTGAAGCTTCCTGCTTGGGTTTTATGTACAGAATATATTTGGAAGAGTTTCTGTACTCATTTCATTCAAAGTATTTGTAGGTAATGGTCTAATTTATATATCAAAATACAAACTTGCCACATACTTTCTGCTTACCTAAAGCTGAAAATTATTGGGAAAATAATGCTCTATGGGAAAGCTTCTTGATGACTGACAATAGTTTGCATTCGTATTTGGAGTAATTGCCACTAAAGCAATGAGTCGTTTTGCTTCCATCAAAATTATTACATTTAAAAAAAGTGTAATGCAAGGTGTTATTCCTCATGAAATGCCACATAAAGTGTTACTTTTGAAGCCAAAGTGATTTTTTGAGACTTGCTCAATTGCCAGCAACTGGAATCTGTAGGTAAAGAGATCACTCGTAGCTGGAGGCAGTCAGCTGCCTTTAAACTTAATTTCCATGGGAACAGTGATCAGATTAATCAAAATAAGGTAATTGAAGTTTTATAGAAAATAGTACAGGATCTTTATTCAGGCTGATATTGTTTCCATGAAAACATTAGGAAAAAAGGTAGCTAGCAGCCAGGCATTGAGCAAATGGTTGCTTCTCTTGTTGAGATTCAGGTAGTTTCTGGTCACTCTGTGTGTGTTGAACCCTTTGACTTGTTTCTGCTTTTATTGTATAAAAATGCAGTATATCAGGTAATAACTGGGCAAAAATTAGCAAAATAAAAATGGATTGCTTTTGAAATAATAGCTAAATCCCCCAAACTTTCAAGTTTCTTCTCTGAGTAAAGACAAAGGTGTTTTTCCATGTGTGTTCACTCATACATACCTGTGCTTATTGTTGCCTTCAGTAAAGTGAAAAAATGCACCTCCAATTTATGCAGGCGTAGCTGTGGATGGTGTAGCCTTGTTTGTAGAAGAATGCAAGTTAGGGCCAAATGGATGGAATAATGCAGTTGTGAAATATGGATCCTATGTGATGGTTCAACTAAAAATATTTGGTATAATTGTAGGTAGTATATTATTTTCTAGGAAGCAGACAGCTGGTGGACATAAATAATCATTTTGTCCTTCTATTTGAAGTCTGTTGAATGGGTTCTCCTGCAGTAAATACTTCTGTTGTGAGGTTTTTTCATATATTTTCTGTATTTTTTGGTAGAAGTTTAACTGAATATCTTGTGTTAACTTCTTTGTCAGGAATTTAGATATTCGCTGTCTAGGATCTTTCAGTTTCTGCATCAGAGCTGCTAATGTGTTTAGTAATAGGCACTTGCAACTTTTCATCTAGATTTTTATGAGGAAGTCCTGTTCCTGTCATCAACTCCTCTATCAGCCCACTTTGTTAAAAATAATAATAAAACCCTAAAGATTAGATCCCAAAAGGATCGAATTGTCTTGTTGACAGTTTAGTCTCATAAAAGCTGTAGAAATTAGGTTGATATCAGAAGCCTCTACAGGTGGGTGTACCAACAAACTTTTAAAATGAAAAATAAAGCAGATAAGCTTATTAAATCAGAGGTGTGAAGTGTTTGTCTTTGAGTATTACTTGAAACTTGTGAATAAATCAGTGCTTTGGAATGTGAAGAAACTTTGGTTTAGGTTATAGTCCAGACAGAGGCTTTTTTTTGGATCAGTGGTAATTGATTTAAAGTTTCTGCTGGGAAACCTCCAAAGAGTAGCAGAAATCCAGCCAAAATGCACTGGACATAAAATAAGAAAATCAATCCTTCTAAGACAAACAGTTTGTAATTTCATTGTTACCAAGGGGGCAGTGTACCAGCCTAGTGACCAAACTGGTACAGCAGTTCAAAGAGAGCTTTTAGAACCAAAATCTGTGCTCATACCCAGATTTTTCTTGTCTTACAAAGCTTGTGCAGTATTTATTTAACCACAGTGAAACATTTTTGTCTATGATACTGAGACTAATGAAAGGTCTCATAAGCTACTCAGTAATAGTCTGATAAATCCAAGACATCCAAGGATAATGGAATTTTAAACTGTTTTTCTACAGTGTTCTTTTTCCTTGGACCAGAAGTTTTGTGGCAGAACATGTGAGGGAATGTTTAAAACAATTTTTTTTTGTTACTGTCTTGGACTGTTTTCCTATTAAGAACAGAAAGTCATAACTACCCAAACCAACCTCTACCGTGTGAGAACATTATAAGAGTTAAGAAGGATGGGATATGATAGTTATAAAATCTTTCTGAAACATGGAAACTGATACGATAAGATTTAATAAAAATCGTACTTTGAAGATTTGGCAAAAATGCCCGCCAGTGTTTCCTACCAACAGGTTTTGTTACTGCTTGTATTAGCTTTCCTTCTTTTTTTGGACATCTTGGTTGTATCCCTTCTCCAGCTAATCCTCGTGAAGTTCATTTGTAGTGTTCACTAATAATATTTGTTATGTTAGACACATACTCACTGTCTTTACTTGGTATGAAATATAGGAAGCAAGTGTGAGTTTTACTCATCTTTTCTTTTTGTGTTCTTCTGTGTTGCCCTAAGCACTTTAAAAAAACCAAACCAAAACCAACCGTTTTTTTCAGTTCTTCAGTTTTTTTCCTCCTTTTTGAAGCATGGGAAGAAGAGAGCACTGTAGTATGGTAGGTGTGCACTATGCCTTTAGACTTCCACATGGCACTGTTTGCATAGCAGTGTTCTCTTAACCACAGGTGGTTTTCTCTGAGAGCCATTTCTGTGTATCTTTGTAGAACCCAGTGGTCACTTTGCAGGTGGTGTCAGTGAAGTTCAGTTCAAACATAAGTTACATTGAGAGCTTCAGCCTGTAGGTGCTTAACATACCAGTACTTTCCACCTGGTGCACAGTCACTGCAGAATAACCACTTAGGAGCTGAAAATAAGATTTCAGAGCATGCAAAGAATAAGACTTACTTGTCTGTGCAAGTGTCGGGGGTTGACTTGGGCCAGATGCCAGGCACCCAAGAAAGCTGTTCACTCACTCCTCTCTGCAGCTGGACATGGGAGAGAAAATTTAACAAAGGGTTTACGGGTTGAGATAAGGACCAGGACAGATCGCTCACCAAATACCATCAGGGGGAAAACAGGCTCAACTTACAGATAGAGATACAAAGTGAATTTATTGCCAACAAAATTAGAGCAGGGTAATGAGAAGTAAAGTAAGCCCTTAGAAAGACCTTCCCCTCACCCCTCCCTCTTTCCCAGCTCTACGTCCTACCCCAGCGGCGCAAGGAGACAGGGAATGGGAGTTATGGTCAGTTCATCACCTGAGGCTTCTCCTGCTGCTCAGGGAGAGGGGTCATTCCCCTGCTGCACTGTGGGGTCCCTCTCATGGGAGACAGTTCTCCACAAACTTCTCCAACGTGAGTCCATTTCATGAGCAACATCTCTGTGTGAATTGCTGCAACGTGAGTCCATCCCACAGGCAACAGTCCCCCTCAAACTGCTGTGGCGTGGGTCACTCATTCACAGGGTGCAGTCCTCCAAGGACAGGCTGCTCCAGCCTGAGAGCAGGGGCCCCTCTTTCCACAGGTCTCCCACTGGATCACAGCCTCCTCCAGGCATCCACCTGGTCTGGTGTGGGCTCCTCCACGGCCTGCAAGTGGGTCTCTGCATCCCCCATGGATCCCCATGGGCTGTGGGGGCACAGCTGCTTCACCATGATCCCCACCACAGCCTGCAGAGGAATCTGGGCTCTGGTGCCTGGGGCACTTCCTCTTTCTCCTTTTTCACCAACCTTGGTTTTCTGCATAGTTGTCCTTCTCACATGTTCGTGTTCCTGCTCTTCTGTGGCTGCAATTAAAACTGCGCCACAACCTTTGTTTTGATTTCTTAAATATGTTAACACAAAGGCATTACCACCATTTCTAATTGCCCCTTGACCAGTGGCATGTCCATCTTTGGAGCCATCAGGGATTTGCTCTGCTGGCCATGGTGGAAGCTTCTAGCAGCTTCTTACAGAAACCACCTCTGTGGCCCCCCACCTTACAAAAACCAGACCATGCTAAACCTTGTCAGCAAGTCAAGGATGAGTAATTTATTATGGGCAATTGCTGTAACTTAACTGTGCCTTCAATGCAATAGCAAAACCTAAATGTACAAATTCACTTTGATGTAACATCTCCAATAGGATGACATAGTCTGTTTCCATGTTACAGAGGAAAGAGTTTCATGCTTTCTTTCTTCAGCTGAACCACTCTGAGGTATCAGTGGTGTAAAAAAATACTTCTTATTTCTGTGGGGACATTGAGTGGTCTAAAGTTAGAGCTGTCTTGAATTTGTTTTCAAAAAGCACTGATGCCTCAGTGGGCCATTTAGAGTTGTACATGCACTTGTGGTCAGGTATTTTGCATGACTTCCTCCACTCCCTAAGACCAGTTTTTCCCTCCGTGTGTTCTCCCATGTATGTCTGCAGGCATCTTCTACTTCTTGTCTACTAAATAAGGCTTGGATTAATTCCTTGTCTCTTGGGAAAAATAAGACAGTAAGTGTATGAAGAGGAAATATGTGTATGCCATATTAATGTGGCTATATAAATTCCTAGGGAAAACATTGCTTTCACCTAGTTTGGATGTATTTGCAAAATTGCACTCTTTCATTAGGTGCCAACTAAGTGATGCTTCATCAGTGGTGGAATTGAGGGTGTTTCAAGACTTGCCAAGTGTAGCAACTACCAGGACAGGAAGACTCCTCTGCCTTGGCTGCAGAGGTGCAGTCTGGTGCACTAAGAGATGGATGCAGCCACTGCTGAGCACCTGCCCCAGTGGCGAATTGACCAGAAAGGCTACCACAGGCAGAGCAGCGCTTCAGCCAACACAAGCACCAGTGGTGCTCATACGAAAAAATGCAGGCAGCCTGGTCCCATTTCTCATGTCCAGCTGATCAAGGCACTGCTGAAAACACACCCTCTAGATTTCTAAACAGATCCATGTTTGTAGATTCCTCAAATACCAGCACAGGTGTTAAGTCCAGCTAAATAGCCATGCCTGGGCCCTAAGCCCTTTATCTAGCCACAGGTTAAGGCTGTAAGTCCTCCCAGATAAGGGTCTCCTCTTATTTGCTGGCTACGCCATTAGGGAAATACAAACATACTCTTCTTATCATTTTCTGGACTTGGGTCTTGCACAGAGAGACATATACCCATCAATATTATTATCAATAAAATAACAATCCATTTTGACTTCTGAATTCCATTGCTTATTTTAATTTCATTATGTATAATTCACACACTGTACTAGATGCATCAGTATAACCCTCTTGATCCTTTTGTTGGTCAGTGCTTCAGAACTGTTTGTTTCAGAGAATGTTAATGCTAAGTCGACACTTTGTGCTCTCTTGTTCAAGTTTGGGTTGTTTTCTCCTTCACTCTGTTTCATAGAGCTCTAACATGAAATCATTGCTCCCCAGAGGAGGAGATTTTGAGCCTTGGAGCCACTGACTCTTTTCTGCACCAGTGGCTCAGGTACAGTGTGACCCTTTATGAAGAACATGAAATTTACTGAGTGGAGAGCATGGTGAGGGGTGAACAGTCTTACTTTGTCTGTTGGAAATTAAATCTGTATTGTCTCCCTATCACTTTCTAACTTCCCTTGTTGGCTTTTGCTAGCAATCACAACCTGCACAAGGTAATTACAGTGATTTCAATTATTCGCAAACATGACTGATTATTTTGATAGTAAGAATAAAAAAACACCCCAGTCCTGCCAGCTATAAATGCTGGGGATTATGTATGGGATAGCCTTGGGTACTGCTTTACATTTACTATGGATATCATCTTCATAAAGTATTTTCAATTTTAATTTGCTTTACAGATTGGATTTCATGGAAAAGAGCAGTTTTTCTTGAGATTTAGTGATTAAATAATCCAGTAATAACACTGCAGACATACACAGCTTTAATCAGGATCAAACCATAAATCAGGGTGTAATTTTGAATTTTGAAGTTTCAAACATTCTAGGAAAAAAGTAACCCATGATTGTCAACATGTTAATTGGCATCTGAAATACTAAGCTGATCATACTGAAGTTTAGTGTATCATTAAAGGCTAACTACAAATCCTGCCATAGCACGTGCCAAACAACAGAACATTTGTACTTGTGTGGCTATGCATTTTCATGTGGAAACATCCACTTTCCACCCATTTCTAACTAATAATCTGACTAAGTTTTATTATTATCTTCTCCCAAAGGGGAAGCAATATTTTCCTTTTGTGGCATATCAGGAAACCACTGAGGAACACCTATGTGTAGCTTGATCACATGTTCTGTCCTGCTTCTGTTCTTTCTCTCTGTGTTTTCCTAATACGTATATTGTTCTTTTAACTTATTACAGCTGGATTAATTTTTATTTATTTTTTCTGCTGCTAAATGAATTTTTAATGTATGAAAGCCCTTTAATTCCCTTTGTGTTATATGCATTTATTATCCCTTCATAACCATTCTGTCATGGCTTCTCTCTGGGAATGTCATCCTGGTTTTTACTTACTTCAGCTTTCCTACCAATTTAATAATGTAGACAAGAGTGACCTCTCGTATACTTGTGGGTGATCATGCAAAGATGGGTATGGTTAAAGTACTTCACTGTATTTTGATTGAGCTGGGAGAACTCAAGTGAGTTAAGCTGGATAATTATTTTAAATCTCTTGTTCTGTCAAGGGTAAATTGATATTTTGCACAATAGAAAAGGAAATGTGTTGCTTTTTAGTTTTGTTAATGTTACCATTCGTGGCATAAAGATGTAAAACAAAATATCCCTGGTTAATGATACTTCCTCCTGATATTATTTAAATTTTTGCTGATTTCATATTCAAATGCAGTGTAAACCAGGCTAGGTCATGCTAGCTAATGTTTTGGTTGAGTCCTATTTGGAAAAAGGGGACTGAAGTTGGGGAACAGTTCCAGATTGGAAACTCTAAGGAAATCTCTTGGTGTCCCAGTAGCTGATACTTTTGTGTTGTTGGTCTGTATATTTATAGATCTTTATTTCAAGAATGGAAGTGTTAAATTTATCCCTATATTATTTTTTGTAATGGTAGGAGTATCAATGCAGCTCCCCTATCTTTGTTCCTCTTGTCTCCTCATTAGGCAATTTCTGCTGTTTTCTACTCCAATATTTAAAGATATGGCGTGGCTGTAATTTTGTACACCTGTGCAAATACATTTGTGTTATCCCTTCCAATAAAAAAATAAATTAATATGTTTGCTTCGATTCGAAGCTTCCTGTGAAATGGGTTTGCATGTTTAGATGATTTAGTGCAAAACCCGAAGTGCACTAGTTTGAAAAGGTATGGGGAAATGGCAGTAAATCTCTCCTAAATTACTGCAATTTTGTTCCAATATTTTGTCATTATTTTTCATATTTCATTTTATCCTACAGCATACATTGCACTTAAGTGTTGGTGTTTCTCTGTCCTCTACAGGGAAGGTTGAGAATTAGTTCTGTCCTTTAACACTATTGTAATTTTCTGGCTGACCTTACTTGGGACATTTTACTCCTAACACATCTCTCCATCCTTTTAAATAAAATTTAGATGCTGTCTTCATGTCTTTTTAAATTAAAAGTCTTGCTATAAATCTTGCTTGTTGGTATTAATTGATTTATTAGAATCTCTTTGTTTTGATTTCCATGCAGTTTAAATTGTAGGCTGGCCCCTGGCTGCGGTGTGCAGGCCTCAGCAGCTTCTCCTCTTACATTCTGTGCCTTCTGAAGTACTCACTGCAAGTCTTCCATTACTGGTTTTTATCAGTCTTAACTTTGGTCCCCTATTTGCATATTTTCTCCACATTTTTCAATTTTTCTTCACTTACTTTTACCATTATTCCCAGGAAAAAAAAAAGTGACTTTGTGTCCGTCCCTCATTATCCAAGGTCTGTTTGGTATATTGTGATCTGCTTGGAAGGCTTTGCTATCAATCACCTCTTTTAGAAACAAGCGAAGACTTGGATGCAAAGCATGTCTTCATAGGCATTCTTTGTTTTCATGACCATGGTTTCATTAAAGAACATTTAATTAAATGTTTAATTTTACACTGGTGACTTGTCCTAATACTCTTAAGTTTGAACATAATGCTAGTGATTAATTGCTTCCTGTTTGTTTTGCTTTGTTTTTTAACATGGACTGTATGCAGGCAGAGGGAGAAGGGAATGGTGGTGGTAGCCTGTTGGCAGAGGCTGGTAGAGATTTTGCCTGGTGCATTTAAGCATCCTCACGTGTGGCGGCATTTTATTGGTCGGTCGGTCTGTCTGTCATGCCTAAGGTTGATGTATAGGGGAGTCTACCTCTGATGGCTTTTACATTTGAAATTTTTCAGCACTCTTTATTTGCATGACTTAAGTCTCCTGCCGTTTTAAATGCAGAATTGACTAAAAATCCATTTCTAGATTTCATATTTGAGAAACTGCATAAATGGGTAAGGTTAGTCCTTAGTATCCATTTATAGCTGACCTCTTTTAAATTAATTATTTTGAATATTTCAAAAGTACTTAGTCTGTTATTTTATTAGTGTTTTGGGTTGGGATCCAGCGTTCATGGGAGTTTGATGTAGTTTTAGCAATAGTTGTGTTTACAGCACAATTCTGCTTTTATGATGGAGGCCTTAAATAAAAGGGATTTTTGCATCATTTGATGCTTTAGAGTAGCTTCTTTTAAAGAGTTGCTGATTTTTCTTGAGGCATGTGAGGGAAGCAAAAGAATAGAAAATAGTAATAAAATGGTAATTATGATTTGCACGTGTATGAATGCCTAAAAGATTGGATTTTTTATTCCTATCAGTAAATTTTCATAAGTATGGACATGCAGCTTTCAATGTCAGTGTTTTTCTTAAAATGAAATTTATAGCAGAAAAACATAATGTTGTGAATTAATATTCTAGAGTTTGGGTCAGCTTGTTTAGTGGTTTTTTTGTTTTGTTTGTTTCGGTGGTGGAGGTTTTTTTGTGGTGGTGGTGTTGTTTTGTCTTTACATATGAGTTTTATTAATTACTTCACCTGTGCTGTGTCATAACATTGCATAGGCTGTAGAAAAAGCAGAACAGTGAACTGCATATTTCTCACATTGCATAAATTGTACTGACCCCACTAGATGGTGCTAATTGATAAATGTATGTCTGTGTATATTTATATATATGTATTTAATTTTAGCTCAAAGCATAGATGTCCATGCCTGTGAATGAAGTTTGGGTTTTGAATGGGTTAATTCTCTAACACTGAACTGCACAGAAGGGATCTCTTCAGGGAACCTGAATTGGATTCAGTCTTGGACTAACTTGCATTGAGTATAGACCGTAAAGATGATGTTTACTGTACTAAGCAAGAATAAACCAAACTCTTCATGATTTAAAGGTAGCAGTCTCTGCTTGAATAGTAAAACTGAAAAAGCCCAATTCTATGCCAAAGCATCTTAGCTTGAATGTAGCAAATCCTGTTTTCTTTAATTTATATTTAATTGGCATTTCTCTAGAATCTTAGTTTTGTGGGGGATGGAGCTTGCTGATAAAAGCAATCATCTGACAATCAAACAGGTAGTTTAGCTGGTTTTCCTGTTAGAATTGTGTTTAGTCCATGAGCACGGTAGGAAAGTTCCTTCCTTTGGATTTATACTGTTAACAGAACAGTGGAAGTCACTTGCTTTTGGAAAAAAGTTTGGAAATTTTGTTCTGTATAATGACATAAAAGTAAAAACATCAGTTTGAACTTGTGATGTTTAAAACCAGTAGTATCAGAAGAAATGAAGTTTACAAAGCAGAACGTTTACAGGTAAAACATATTTGTGGGCAAATTACATCCTTTAAATGTTTATATAAGTGTAGGTGTTTTCTGAAAGAAAACATTGAGACATTTGAGGCATTATTGAGATAAGTATTAAATCTAGGCACATATTTGTTTTGTTTCTAGCTTCTAAATGAAATCCTAAACTTAGCTTTCAAGGAAGTCTATTAGCAGTGAATTGGGGACCTGCTCTTACTGCACAGTGTTTCTGTACTTTCTTAGTAGATTTCCAAAGACAAATCTAATCTTTCAGTTCTGTCTCACATTAAAGCTTCTTCTTCTTCTTGACAAAGCAGAACCACATAGTTATTAATTTAAAACTTGTCTTGTTACCTTTTCATTTGGAAAACTGCTCTTTGAATTTATTTTTTTGTTAACATGCTATCTCCATGTTCTTAGCAAGTTACCTCTTCAGTCCTCTAATTTTAACTTTGGGAGTAATGTAACATGAATGGGTATTAGTACTGGCACAGAAAGTATTGTAAATTTTTGTTTGAATTCACTTTATGGCTCTTTCTTTGCTAATCAACATACTAGCATAAAGCACTAGGAAATAATGGAATATTGGTTTGTTTTTTTTTTAAATTGCTGAATCAGATAATCAGATTTGATCACCAGTCAGGAAATGTTTGGGATTGTCATTTTCCCAGATGATCCTCAGCAATATGATGCTGGTATATTTTCTGCTTAGAAGGATTTCAGATAATGATAGTTCCCAAAGTGCAGTCAGCTGTTGATGTGATCTTTGTTCTTTACATTCCAGCAGCATCCAGACTTATTTCTTTCCTTTTCCGATTCATATTTATTAGTACAATTATGTTTATCTATTATAGATAATTTTTTTCTTTGAAGTATTCAAATCTGGTATTCAGGATCAAAGAAGGGTTATATTTTTCTGCTTTTTCTAAGGAAAAGATCCTCCTCTCAAATTCATAAAGGTCTTTAAATTTAAAATACCAGACCTCAAAGGGGAAAACACTTTTGCTACATAAAATAGTAACATTATATTTGTGCTGTTTAAAAAAGGTTTGCTATACAGCTTGAAGGAACTTTTATATTTCTTAAAATCTAACCAATACCAAGACTTGAAGTTTTTAACTTCTGATGTTTTAGAGCAATTCTTTGGATTATTTGTTATACATAATAGTTCAAATTAGTTAGGCATGCATTTTGCAAGTTCTTCTTGCATTACTTAGACACAGTCAGGTGCTACCTAAAAAGGAAATATTTCACTGAGAAAAAATGGAAGGTTTCCTTAAAGAAAAAAACAAAACCCCAAGTTTATTTTTGGAATGTAGGATTGAAACAATAGAGACATGTATATATTTTTTTCTGGTAATTTTTAGTTCATTAGTGTATTGAATTAAATGTTTTTCATCAAGTTTTGTATTTAGAATCATAGTATAAACAGCTATTGATTGTTGCAGTAAAAATTGTTTCCATTTCTGTTTCATTACTCTTGTGCAGCTTTTCTGTGTACTTTCTCCAAACTGAAGGGCTTGAGTGGGAGTTACAAGTCCTTTCTTGCTTGCATGAAGTATTCTTTAAGTAAAAGTATATTTTAAAAGTAACTTAAAGATTTCCTGATATATTTGACATACAAACAAATATTGTAGTTGGTCATGTCACTATCAGTAATTGAAATACCAGTAAATGTAAGCTTACAATATTTTTTTCTAAAGAGATGTCATTTCAGTAGTATTGGTTTGAAAATCAAATACATTTTTTGTCTGTGATTAGTCATTGTCTTCGTTTTGGTAATGAGGAAACTGATGCTTAGTTCCTTTGGTAATGTGTTTTTAAACCTTTGGATAAAAAATAGTTGTAATTCTGAGTATTGTTACCATTTAACCTTCCAGTCTTTACATATGGCTTTGACAGTTTTGCTGTATGCATGTTCAGTTCGCTGTGTCTGCAGTAATGAACAAACTTTCCTGAGAGTTGAGTCAGGGATCTTGTGTTGTGAATGATCAACCCTTATCATTTTCTTAATGAAAGGAAGAGAGAGAAATAGACACACACCTGAGCCCACTTCAAATTCTTCCATATAAACCTGAATGCTTCAATTTGAAAAGTGTTTTTATTAAAGTAATAATACTGAGGGGAGAAGGAGGGGGCATCAAAGTGGGAATCTATAGACAGAAGGGCCATAAACTAGAAAGAGCAACTTGACACCTGGAATCCTGAGTTCAGTATTGCTCTTATGAAATATTTCCCTCAAACTTTTACTAGTTTTAACATGCGTTTACACAGGTCGGTGTATGCTTTTGGAGAAGAGAATTGCTAATCTTTTATCAAATTCTGACTGGTACTGTTCAGACTGGGGCATAATGGGTTTACTGCTCAGATTTTATTTGCAAATGTATTTATGAAGGGTAGTGCATTAAATTTTAAGGATCTTTCAGCACACACAGACTGCAGTTTGAAGACTGCTTGTTTCAAAGGAAAAATGTGTGATGTTGTTCTGTTCTTTCTGTTCAAGGAGCTCATGTCCTTAGCTCACACAAGAGAGCTTCATTCAAATTTGGAATTGTTCTGATGCTCCTTCCTTTGGAAATGGGGTTAAAAGTACAGAAAAACAATTTTGAAAATACTGTATACAGTAGTCATGTAGACTGTTTGGCTCTAAAGGGGCAGGGAAATTTATTTTGGAGCAAGTGCAACTTGTTTAGCTTTGGTCTGAACTTCCTCTGTCTATCTAGGGACACTTTTCCCATAAGCAAAGTCATCAAAACCTTTGCTTATTACTGACAGAAAAAGGCCTATTTGAATGAAGTCTGTGAAATCTCATATAATAGAACCTTTATTTTATTGTATAAGGAACAATGAATTCAAAGTGAATTTTTTTAAAGCAAAATAAACATTTTTAGAAAGTCTGCATGAATAACTGGGTTTGTAGCCAGTATTTAATCTGTTTTGCTTAACATTGCAAAAATAAAATAGCAAATGCTATTACCATATTACCTCCTTTTAGCAACAAATGGAGAGGGAGAATCGCTGTCCTTTATTGGGTATGGGGGAAAACACAGTGACAAATAACAAAGAAAAGGCTGAGGTACTTAATGCCTTCTTTGCCTCAGTCTTTAACAGTAAGACCAGTTGTGTGGGTACCCAGCCCCTGTGCTGGAAGATAGGCACGGGGATCAGAATGAAGGCCCCATAATCCTGGAGGAAATGGTCAGTGACCTGCTACACCACTTAGGCACACACAGGTCAATGGGGCCAGAGGAGATCCACCCAAGAGTACCGAGGGAGCCGGCAGAAGTGCTCACAAAACCCCTTTCCATCATTTGCCAGCAGCCCTGGCTAACCAGAGAGGTCCCAATTGACTGATAGTCAGCAAATGTGACAGCCAGCTACAAGAGAGGGTGGAAGGAGGATCCAGGGAACCACAGGCCTATTAGCCTGATATCAGAGCAGAGGAAGGTCATGAAGCTGATTGTCTTGAGTGCCATCACATGGTGGGTACAGGACCACCCACGGGGTTAGGCCCAACCAGCATGTGTTTAGGAAAGGCAGATCCTGCTTGACCAACCTGATCTCCTTCTGTGACAAGGGAACCTGCATACTGGATGAGGGAAAGACTGTGGATGTGTTTACCTGGACACAAATAAAACCTTTGACACCATTTCGCACAGCATTCCCCTGGCTTGGATGGGTGTGCTCTTTGCTGGGCAAAAAACTTTGGGATGGCTGGGCCCAGCGAGTGTTGGTGAATTACATACAGCTGGTCACCAGTCACCAGTGGTGTTCCCCAGGACTTGGTATTGGGGCTGGTTCCATTTAATATCTTTATCAATGATTTGGATGAGGGGATCAAGGGTCACAACAACCCCTGCAGCACTACAGGCTGGGGGAAGAGTGGCTGGAAAACTGCCTGGCAGAAAAGGACCCAAGCGTGCTGGTTGACATCAGCTGAACGTGATCCAGTGGATGCCCAGGTGGCCAAGAAGACCGATGGCATCCTGGCCTGGATCAGCAATAGTGTGGCCAGCAGGACCAGGGCAGTGGGCATCCTCCAGTACTTGGCACTGCTGCAGCTGCACCTCAGATCCTGTATTCAGTTCTAGGCTCCTCAAATCAGGAGGGACATTGAGGTGCTGGAGCATGTCCAGAGAAGGGCAGCAAAACTTTTGAAGGGTCTGGTGCACAAGTCTGATGAGGAGCAGCTGAGGGAGCTGGGGGTATTTAGCGTGGAGAAAAGGAGGCTCAGGGAAGACCTCCTTATTGCTCTCTACATCTGCCTGAAAGGAGGTTGTAGCCAGGTGAGGTCAGTCTGTTCTCCCAAGTATCAAGCAATAGGACAAGAGGAAATGGCCAGAGCAGGTTTAGATGGGATTTTAGAAAAAGTGTCTTCACTGAAAGGGTGATCTCCAGCGCTGGAACAGGCTACCCAGTAAAATGATTGAGTCACCATCCCTGATGTATTTAAAAGACGTGTAGGTGTGACACTTAGGGACATGGTTTAGCGGTGGACTTAGTAGTGCTGGGTTAATGGGTGGACTCAATTTTTAAGGCTCTCTTTGGTTTTCAGCTAAAGGGAAGTCATGGTATATGAGCATAATAGAGGTATTTATTAATTTTCTTTCGTATTCTTTGGTGATACTAGCATGAAGACAGGAAATTCTAAATCAGAAGTATTACAAGACATAGATTTAAGACATAGATTTGGAGACACATTCCACTGTTCATAAAGGAGATGTTTGTTAACAGTGTCAGTAGTAGGTACTCAACAGATATCGAACTACTTTTTCTAATAAAAACAAATGTGATGAGGAGGTGAAATGTAAGAACACAGTATATATGTCACAGAGAAGCAAGGGTAGGATCACCAGATTCATCAATTGCTCACTTAATGTCTGTCATGGTTTTCTCAAAAAAGAGTAGAAGAGATTCTTTTTCATTTACAATGAAAATCAAGAGATGGGTCCTTACAGACCTGAGACTTTGATTAGATCTCTTTAGGACAAAATCAAATCGGACAACGCCCTCGTGACCGTGCCAGGTTAGTCTCAGAGCTGCTACATCTGTGAGACTGCCTCAAATAAACTCCTGAGTGCCAGTGTTCTTCCTGAAGCATTGAATTTTCTCTGTCTTCATCATTTTCCTGAGATGCTGCGCAGCTCATCAAGGTCAATCAAGGGTGAAGAACAAATTAGGTAATGAAGCAGTGTTAAATGTTTGACAAGGGAACCCTGAAACCACAGATTTAAAAAGAAAAATACAGGGAGAATAGGATTTTACCATACAACTTATTGCAGTGTGCACAGGCATTTTTTCTGTCTTGAAATTTCTGACTACACAATAAAAACTAGTTATTTGACTGGAATGACTAATAATTCATATGACTGGAATTTTTAGCAAGGCTCATTTTCGTCCCTAACAAAATCAGTACATAATTTGATTTTGCCAGTTGAGATTTGCCTTCTTTCCCCCCAAAGATTCTTTCCTTTCATTTATAGCATACCATGCTTCTTTTATTTGCTTTAGTGATACAATTCATAATAATCACTTGATATTTGCTATCACTGTTAACTTGGCACTTCTGTCATTACACCTCTGTCACACATTTTAGCGCTCCATAACCAAGTTCTTGCTGAATCAAATTTCAAGCAGCATTTTCTGAGAGTCTGATTTGAAGCTGTGGCCTCTCCAAGCACTGCTGCTGAGTTGCGCTGATCGCACCTGATTTAAAATAACGTAACTTTGTCCATCTGTTGATAACACATCATTGTATAATCTTTACAAAATATAACCTGACAAGAAAAATGCCCTTCAATGTGATCTATTATCACATTTTTTAACTTAGAAAATTACTGTAATTGTGCATACAGTTCTGAAAATTTATTTCCAAAAATGCAATGTGATTAGAAATGTTGGAGGGAATTCTGTTTTGAATATAGGTCATTCTGATTGCTGGGTAAAGGACATTTTTCAAGTGTCATCCAGCATATCCTGGACTCTTAGCAACCTTATCTTTAAGGGCTGAACAATCCTAGTGTAGATTTAGATTGAACATAAGGAAGAAGGTTTTTGTGATGGGGATGGTACGACACTGAAACAGAGAAGTTGTGGATGCCCCTCCTTGTAAGTGTCCAGTGGCAGGTTGAATAAGATTCTAAGCAACTTGATCTACTGGAAGGCACCCCTACCCATGGCAAAGGGTGTAGACTAAATGATCTTTAAAGGTCAAACCATTCTATGATTCTGTGCTTGGAGTTTGGTTTGCATTCTTTTAACACAACTACAGAAATTTTCGTAACCTCAGAGCACTTTAGTCCTGATATGCATGTTTAATTGTTGGCTCTTTTCCCTGCAGTTTTAACATGAGTGAGTTTAATCTTCAATGGATATAATGTTTTAAGAGGACAGAAATTAACAAAATCCCGTAAAGTTTAGTCTTAAGCCTCATTTTTGAAACTATATCAAAATCTCCAGGTATAGCCCTTGTCCACTCCTCAAAAAGTCAACCCTTGTCAACTCCTCAAACATCCTTTAGCAGCAATGATTTCTCTTGCTTCAGATATTTCAGATGCAGAACACAAATTGCAGATTAAGCCAAAACTAGCACTTACTCCTCCCTCAACAGTTTTTCTTTTGCTTTTTTTTCCCATTCTCTTAATCTATTGTGGCTTCTTAATGTATAGATGCTCCTCTTTGTATTAGCACCACTTTGTAGTGGTGCCTCTAGTTGAATGAAACAATTTTTTGCAAATGTACGTGAACCCGAAACTTTGGTGGGCATTTAACAGTTTCTCTGTGTACAACAGTCTTCTGCTATACATCCATATAAGTGACTAAGCAATAAATACAAAGCTGCATGGCTTCTGTCAGAGCTTTGACTTCAGACACTCTTCTTGTCGATATATGATGAAAAATATAAGAGAGCAGTTAGAGGAGATGTTCTGCCAACCGTTGTGGACTTTCTACAATGATACACTCAATACCTCTCTTCTAGACACATCTTGATGTTTTGTGTGTGTGTTTATATTGGCATTCTAGTTCAGATCTCTGGTGCATTTTTTAAAGCAATTTCCCCTCTTCTCTGCTTCTGCTGCTTTGGTTTACATCAGCAGTCCAGTGTATGAGATGGGTTCCTCTCTGAACCTAGCTGAAACTAAACAAGCCGATTAGCTGCTAAGGAGTATTCAGCAGGCAAGACTAGGGTAGTCTAGAGGAAAACCCCGAAAATGTATATGATGTGGTGCTAAGGTCCTTAGCGCCAATTCTTCTGTTGCATTAAACAAAGGTAATGTTGTATTTTTTCATGCATGAACATAATAAAACCAATTTTGCAGATGCGTTATCTTTATGCTGAGTGATATCTCATCCCATAAAATAAAACCCAAATAAGGGAATGTTTGCCTAACTCAAAAGAGGGTATAAGCTTCTGATGTTTCTGAAAAGGTGAAGCACTCTGGTCCAGAATTGCTGTCTACCCCAGAATGATGGTCAGTGCAAATACTTACAAGATCCTCTTCAGCACCTCCTGTCGGGAAGGTGTGATTACCATAAAAAAGCTCTTATCCAGACGTGTTGACGTGTCTGAGTAGTTGGTGACACCCTGTGTGGTCAGCAGAACATTTTCACGCTATGTGTGTGACAGCTCTTGTCTTTTATGTGCTGGTGTGGCTCACTGATGGCCAGGGGTTTTTGGATTACAAGTGTTTGCATATTGTATTCTTACATACACTTACCCTTTACCTATGCCAACTGTTCTGTCAAAAAGACTAAGTTTGTCTTGTATTAACTCTTTGGCACCTTTGGTACATGCTTATCACACTCCCCTGTTTTATTTTCAGTCATATGATATTAGAACTGTACATGGAAATTAAGAAATCTAAAAGGAGAAATTAAGATTATTTTGTAGGATTCTTCACTTAAGATTTTTATTTTTCTGACTTAGAAAGCTCGTCTTGGGTTTTGAAATAGTCCAGGCTGAGGCTGAGGACACTGTTCTGCTTTATTATAGAAAGCTTAATTCAGTCTCCCTGGGAAAATCCAGAAACAATTTTTCTTGCTTACAAGCATGCCAAAAATTGTATAAATTTGCAAATGATTATTTTTCCCTCTTGAGGCATAACTTCAGAGTAGATTGTCAGGTTTTGCAGAACCTCATAAATCTTCTTACTCTACAGTGAAAAGAATAGGTAGCCATAAAAAAAAATTTTAAAAAAAGCCCCAGAACTTAGTCATCTGTTCACAGAACTGCTTTTTGTGTTTCATTTACAATATATAATTCTTGCTTTAACAGACTTGGTCTCATCTCTGAAGAGGTTTTCAGCATTGAGGCTTTACATGTAAATGTCAGAAGAACTTAGAACAGATGTACTGTATTTCCTATTTTTAAGCACAATACAGTCCTATATTTTCCATACATTGTATAAGTTTCTAGTAGAGCGAAGGCAATGGTATTAAAGTTATTGGACATCCAGTATCGCTGCACAATGTAAGCTAAAGTTGCCTTTTGCATTAAATAGAGTTCTTTAGATTGAGCTCAAACAAATGGTTGCAAATATGATACATCTTACCTTGAGTAGGTGAATGTTCTTGCTTCTACTTTTGAATCCACTCTCATATTTCTCTCAAAGTGTTCCAGGGTCGTTTTAATTTCTGTTACAGTTTAATTTCATGGAGTGAAGTCTGTAAAATGGTAAAGTATTTGCACCACCTTGTCCTGTTTTGCTTTTCATTTCTATATTTGGCTACTTCACATTATTCATTTTCATCAATGTAGTCCTTTAATCTAGGTATTCAAATTTCAAATTCTACTAGTATGAGAATTGAAATTTGGAAGTGCAGTGCTAGGCTTGCATGTATTAGCATGATTTTAAAATTTCATATTTGGGAAAATAATTAACTGAAAGACAGCGTATGGGAAGGTTGCCAAAGCATATGGCAGTGTGCACAGTAGTTTTTCTAAAGGTGTTTGTCATAAATGCAGTCATTCATCACCCTGAAGTCTGGTAAATTCAAAGGCCACCAAGTGAGCTTGCAAATGTGCTCCGTCATCCTTGAAAGACAACAGAGATGAGCTAGCGTCCAGTGAATAGGAAAACGCAAGTGCTGTGCTCGTCTTCAAAAAAGGCCTAAAAATACAAGATGAACTGGAGGCCAGTCAGCAGTACTGTGATCTGTGGAGGAAATTATGGAACAAAACATATTGGAGCACATTTTTAGACACAAGGAAGGAAGGAATGAGTTGCCTGAAAATGCATTTTTGCCTCACTGAAATTTTTGCTTTATCAGTGGAGTTGCACCAAGTCTCCTGCCTTACTGCATTCAGGAAGCTATTATATAAAAGGCCTGCATACATTATGGATACATTACTTATCCAGAAGTTAGAGGTGTGAGGTAACTGTTTTTATGATGCATGTGTTAATTTTATACTAATATGAAAGGTAATCCCTGTATTGCACATTGACTGCATCTTTGTGCGCAGACCAGTGGTTTTTCATTTCTGTAGGTATATCCTTTAAATTACAAAGATGTGAAAGAGAGATGTTGTCGTCTAATGATCTGATTTAAAAAATTGATTCAACTAACAAGGCAAACTGCTATCAAATAAAATCAGATATTTGGGGGAAAACCCCACTGTGTATTGCATCTGGAATGGAAGTGTGCTGAGGTTGCAGTGTCTGTTACCATAGACCATTAAATGTTTATCCCTAGAGTCACTCATTGTACTAGTACAGTAAACTAATAAAATTTTCAACCTGATGTAGCAAAAGTCGGTATCTAGAACTGTCTAGTAACAGTTACATTTTCCTGCTTACTGGTTTAGCTTCTGGTTTTTTTGGTTTGGCATTTACTCTCTACAACTCCTCCATAATCAAATAAAATCTTAATGAAGTCCTTAAATGCTTAACTGGAGTCTAATATCCACTCTTAGGAAAATAAAAATTTGTTTTCACTCATTTCTGTAGTTTCTGGCTATAGACAGAGCCAATAACTAGTTAAAGTTACACTGTGCCGCCTCTTGAAAACCTGTTTTTTGTTGCATGAATTTACAATTGTATAACATTGTTCTCAAAGATGGGTTAAGCAAGACTCTCCACACTTTTTTGTTTGGTTGACTTTTTCCTTTTTCCTTTTTTTAAAATTTCATTGGTAAAGATATGTACAGGTTGCCGAGGATAAAACCAGCTTCATTGGCAGTGGTACTTCTGTTTTCTTTGAGAAACTAGGAGGTGACATAGGCAACTGCTTCTGACCTCAGAGGTAATGGAAGCTCAATCTGAATAAAATCAAAATGTTGCCAAAGCAATCAAGAAATGATGGATTTGAGACTTTTTGATTTACTGTGCCTTTTAGTTATTCAAGTTCACAGTCTAAGTAAATCACAAATTTCTACCAAAGTCAGGGAGCTGCAGCTCCTTTTGTTTAGTTTCTCTGCTTTGTGAGCTAGAAATATGAAGTTGTCCAGTCACTTAGAGTTTTGTGAAATCCAGTATGAATTAGTTTAAGTAATTGCTGAGTAAGCAATGTCTACATAAGCGATGTAAAATTCAGATTCATGTCCTGGAGACAGTAGTGCTTCGCATGTAGTTTCTAGATGAGAACAAATTATTTTACAAGTTAGAAATTAAGCGACTGTAGTGCCTTCTTGCTTCACCATGATATGTTAGAACTTCAGCATCCTTTAACCAATGACATACTGAAATAATTTTATTAAGATTGCAGAAGTGATGAAGGAATCAATCAAGACTTAGACCTTGCTATGCCATATTGTATTAACATGCTCTTTACTTTGAAGAACATATAGTCTAAATGAGGAAAAGCAGATGTGGACTTAGGGTTATAAAGCACATCAGAAGACAGGAAAAAAGGTAAGCAAAAGTGTCACTGACATGGCATTATCTTGTTATGGACGTAGTTGTGGAAGTTCAGTTTAATTTAAAAAGAATGAGCTTAAAGAATGGGCTTTAAATTAAAGAGTGAGGAAGTCCTAGGCAGTAGGAGGAGTGAGTGCTGCTGGGGGAGAAGTAAGCAAAGAAGAGCAAATGTGGAGGAAGGGGGCAGGCTGGAGGGTAGACTTGGTGCAAAATGGAGATGATCTGGTCAACTCTGAACATTTTCAGTGTGTGAAGAGTCATTTGGTTGCTCTTTAAATCTGTCCCTGCTGCCTGGCATCTGTCCTGCTCCTCCCCAGGCAGTGTGCTGGGGAGTGCTAGGGTGTCATTGGGGATCCTGTTTCCCAAGGACATGAGGGAGTTCCCAGCCAAGTTCTGCACCCCACAGCCTCTGCCAGAACTTGTTTTCCCCTCCTTGCCAAGCACAGAAGTCCCCAATTTAGCTCCTTCTGCAACTCCTTCAACCATCTGGAGTTCATGCCTCCTTCAGGGCAGCAGAACTAAAGCACAAAATCTAAGAATGGGGTACATTTGTACTAGTTCACACTACTGTTGTCTTCTTTTTTAGATTTTAATTAATATTTGTATATCCATGTATCTTCAGGAAAATAATGTAAATAAAGTAAAATGTTTCATATCATCCTTTATGCTATTCTGAAATAGCTTTAAAGAAACTTGTTAGAAGCCTTACAATACTTTGGGTCTTAAAAGCGTTCATACTGGAAAAAATCTAAGTTTTGAAATGTGTAACATGTGGAGGAGGAAACAGGGTGGCGTTTAAATGATGGTGTATCCTTTCCCTTTTTGGAAGAACCAAAGCACAGTGCATCTTTAATGTTGATAATTCCTCATTAAAAACCTTAACTTGCTGAAGGACTGCCTCTTTCTTTCAGATGTGTTAGAATTCATATTAGCACTACTTTGCCCTTGTTTCTGAATTATTTTAATGATGGCAGCCGCTCCGTCAAGTTGTCTGTCAGGATGTGGGTGGCAAGCTATTATTTCACTTCATAAATCATAATTTACAGGGGTTTTTATATCCATCTTGGGGATAAACACTTTATGCTTTGTGTTTTCAGCAGCAATATAAAATGTAATTGATACTTGAAGCAATATGTTAGAAATATGGACAGAGAAAGCCAGGAGAGAAAAATCACAAATGTTTCGTTTTTCTGTGGGTTGGTCTGCATACTGAGCATTTTTTCCATCTGATTTCATGTTCTTAGCACTTCAACAGAGGATGATGATGAATTGCATTTACATGATTGCTGCCTATACTTTACTATAAGGATGTTTAGTTACAGACAGTCAACAGACTCAACAGGGTTATTTTGTACCATTTCTCATGCTCAATAAACTGCTAAATAAACTTACCACTTTGTACTATTGTCTTCCAGATTCATGAAAAACTCCATTATTATGAAAAACAGAACCCAGTGCCCATACTCCATGGTGCAGCAGCCTTGGCAGATGATGTAAGTGTCCCCTGCTGAGATCACTGGTACCAAGTCTCCCAAGAAACTGTCTGCAAGCAGAACTCTCCCTAGTGCAAACATAAGAATGTAATCCTCTGAGCTGAAATCATAAGAAGCTGCAAAGGTTTCCAAAGGTTCTGTCATCACTGGGCTTGTTGCTGATATTACTTTGATTTTTATTCACTTGCATGTTATAAAAACATTGCATCTAGATAGTCTCTTGTTCTGCTTTAGTAACTAAGCAATAAAAATCACAGGTTGGAACTCTACTGGGAGGGGAAAAGCTGTCAACTATTAGTGTTTTGAGAAAGTCACAGACAAGAGGAATGCTTTGGAAAAGTAAAGACAAATGAGATAGCAGCACTGCTGACAGAACATGAGAAACAACAAAGAATATTACAGAAATGAAGCATATGAAATGCCTAGGATGGAGGCTTGTTTAAAAAAATCAAAACTGTTTAAGAAAAAGTACAGTAGTGATTTATTGATATTGGAGCTTTCCAAATTACCTTCATAACCAAAAAATAAATTGTAAAAGTGGTCAACACTGATGGAGTAGTTAATTTCCTGTTACTATAATTTTTATTTTCAAGAAAAAAAAAATCCAACCTGCCATTTCTTGCTATTTGGTTAGTTTTAGGATTCAGATGAATTGTGAACACACCTGTATAAACTATGACTGAACCTGAGGTAGGCCAGAATAGAGAAATGTTTAATAAACTGTGGTTTAGGTGAAATCTAAAAATCTTTGTTGCAATTGATGATGTCAGGTTGCTTTCTGGAAAAGGCAGTATCTATTAGAATCCATTTCAAATACAGCATGTTTGAAACGTCACATGCTTTATAGATGTTTTAAAATCTTAACTATCTATTTCTATAATTAATAAATTTTGATTTTTAAATATTACAAATTATTAAATGTTGTGAATTGAGATTGGTAGCATTTTAACAAAAAAAACCCAACTAAACTTACTTGAAGACTATTGAAAAAAGGATACACGGTAATTTAGTCATGTTTCAGTAGGAGGAGAGCTATATCCTGTAACACACCAACTATAATAATACATTAACCTTGACATCAGGCATATATTAGTAATATTTTTTTAACCTTCGCATAGCTTTGAATAATGTTGATAGTAATTTTGAAAATTAGAAAGCTGGTTGAAATTCTCTTCATTAAGTTCTTGCTGACGTATTAATAATCGTTGTTAATATTTGTGTTATGGATCTCTGGGTTAAAATTCTTAATAAAAATAATTTCTTCTTTTTGGATGCAAAACTTAGTTTTTGATACTTTCAGAAATGCTGAGCAATCTCATTCTTTGTTCAGACCCATTTAAAATGTAAAGTTTTGAAAATCTCCAAATTAAAGCACTCTGTCACTCCTCAGTTGAGACAGGTTGGGGCTTTTAACCCTATGAATGTAATATGTACGTATGGTAGTATTTTTAAGTGTACATGTTGGGACATGATTGTCTTTAGACATCTACCCACTTTATAAGTACAGCTTCTTTTTAATAGATACTCTCGCTGGTTCTTCATTAATTATGTGTAGCTGAGCTGCCGGTTTTATGGGCACTGTTCCATAGGGTAAGGATGTCCTTTGGTGCCTTAAGTCAGGCTAGCACACTGCAGGATTTTCTGTGTTTTTATAGCTATCAGCAATTTTCAAGGAAGCAAATTTACATGCAGTGGGCTTTGTAATTCCAAAACTCATGAAGTTTCAGGATTAAAGTGCTATTCATTTTTTGGCATGTTTGTCTGACTGGTTGTCAACTTCAGGGATTAAGAGCATGTTGGTGTTATAAAACACACTTTCATTTCAATAGGCTTTAAATTAATGTTTTCTCTTCCACTGATAGTAACTGTTATATAGTTAAAAGAAGGAGATATTCTTATTAGCAAGTAGATATTTCCTGGTTCATTTAAAACCCAAATCTGAGGTGCTGCTATCATAAATAAAATTGTTTAAGGAGTGTGTTCTTATTCTTGTGTTATTTTTTAAAGCAGTTTTAGAAGTAACAATTGTGGCCATGCTTTTCTAAATAGTTTTGCATTCCCGGCTGTCATACTTTTTCTCTCCTCTGTCCCAGGTACTTTTAGGCTGAATTTCCCATCAAACATTCTGTTTGCCTCGTTTTGGAGCAGCAGTGTCTGACTTAGGGCTCAGTGATTTCATGCAAATGATCTAAACATCTGTCCAGGTTCCAGCCAGGACAGGGTTAATTTTTTGCACGAGCTGGGAGAGGGCATGGTTAGGACATGGAGGTTATTCCATACCACCTCACGTCATTTCAGAGAGTTTGTGAAAGGGACTCTCTTCCAGGAAGAAAGGGTTTTTTTCAATCAAGAAAAGGGGGTGGAGGGAGCCACCTGGTATTGCCTATTGTCAGGGAGTTTTTCCACATGAATCATTTCTTTTCTTACACCTTTTGTTATTAATATTGTTGCTATTACTTACTTAGTAATAGTATATACATATAGTATAGTACATTTTCTTACCTCATCACTGTTTCTACTAAATTGTTCTTATCTCATCCTGTAACCTTTGCCTTTTGTGCCTCCAATTGGGAGGTTGGGGATGGAGCAGCATACGGTTTTAGTGGGAGTACTCAATTGGAGAATACCATTCCTAAACCAC
>VYZT01025817.1:0-36005 GCA_013400735.1 Pomatostomus ruficeps
GGGCGGGGCGGGGCGCGAACCCCCGGCTGCTCCGGCCACCCTCGCGCCCGGCAGGGTCCGCTCCGCCCGTTCCCAGTGCCTCCCGCCGGCGTCCGGCGCTGCCGCTCGCTGAAAGGAGCCTGCCTGCCTTCCTTCCTTCCTTCCCTCCGCCGTGGGAAGGAACGGGCGCGCAGGGATGGTCGCGTTAAGTACCTTAAAAATTTCCTCGATGGTGCCCTGCCCCGCCCCGCCTCGGCCTCTCTAGGTCTGTGTGCCCTGCTCGCGCGTGCAGCTTGCACGGCCTGTTGACCAAACTCATGCTTGGTTCCCAGGCTGCCTTTCTGTCCAAAACCTGGACAACCTTTTGGCTTGCTGCTTTTCCTCAGACTTAAGAGCAGGAACAACATTTTAAGCATAATCTGAACAGAGTTCATATGCTACAAAGAAAATTTTGTGAGACAGTGTCTCAAAGCCGTGTGTCATGACTCCTGACCAAGACCTGTACTAAATGGTAGTCCTTGCTCAAAAAGTGTATTGTCCAAAAATATTTCTACACTTGGATGGGAACTGTAGATGTGATTTAAACAGTTTTATTGTAGCTCAGATAAAATACAAAACTAAACTGGGACAAGACAAACTGCATGACAGAACAGATGTCCTAAAGAACTAGCAAAGACCATCAGCCCCACTGCCTCTCCTCCGAGACTGGTGTGACTGCACATGCTGTGTAATTACTTCTCTGGAGAGCAGCACAGACACACTCTCAAAGGCAAGGTGTAGTTAGGGGATGAGGCAAACAAATGGACTTAAGGGATGCAAGTCAAATGAGGTAGCAAATAACTCTGGGAGTGACCACAGGACTCTCCAGCAGTCAGCAGCAGCAGGCACAGCCTGCCACCAGCCCTGCTCTTGCTGGCCACAGCTTTCTGGTACGCCCCATGGAAGGAGTGAGTTTGGAATAATGACTCAAATGACGGGGCAAAGTGGTTGCTTTACAGTGCTGGGCATGGGAAGCAAAGGAAATGTTGGCATTGTATGGAGAGGGTCCATATGGACCATGGCTGGTGATCTGTGCTAGCTTGGGACTGCCTGGGGAAGTTCTCATGTGGCTGCACACAATAAGTATCTCCTTCAGACCTCGGGAAAGGGAAGTGCCGGAAAGGGGACTCAGTGAAGTTGATTAAAAGGGCAAGAGAATAACCTTAGTGGCAACATTATGAGGAAAATTCCGTTGGTATGAGACAAGAAGTGTGTCAGAAATTAACTTAAAAGCCACTTTCAACAGGTCTTATAGAATTGTCTCACAGCCTCCCTGGTATCTATAAGGATTTGTGCTGGTCACTTAAAAACTTCTAACAGCATTATTCAACCCTGAATTTCAACGGATTTGTGTTCCCATGTTTTTTTAAGTTCCTTTCCATAGATATCCCAGGTATATGCATCACACTCCTTTTGAGTATGCTTTTTAATCCACAAGCTCTGCCCGTTCAGAGATGGGAACCTCCAGTTCCTCAGGTGTCCTCTATCGACCAGCTGGACAAAAAGACAAAGCAGAGAAAACTATTGAGCTGAACTAAGCCACTAATTTGGGTCTTTCCTCTATCCAGCCAACAGTGTTTCTGAAACTTAAGAAATACTGATAACTGAGACCTAAAACCATCTTTTAAATGTATTTGAAGCTCATCAGCAGATTAAACAGGCTTGAAGAGCAAGAAATTATTAAAGCAGGTATTGACAGATTAATGAAGTGCTCACAAAAACTTAATTTCCATAGAAAGCCACACTAAAACTCACTTTAGATAATAAGGTAAGAACTTATATTGCATGTTGTATTTTTTAAATGTCATTACATTTAAAGAAGAAAATACATAGAAAATTGCAATTACAGATATAACAGTATCTAGGCAATTAGATATTTGTCAAGTCCCTAAAAGTAAGTAGTTTTAATCTTCCAGACCTGTTGGTCATAGCTTTTCTGCTGGTAGTGTGCTAAAACCCTTTTCTAAATCTTGCAGCTTCATTGATTCAGTCAGCCCTTCCACATGTCCGTACTATTCAGAGAAGCTTGGATGCAGTACACTAAAGAGTGTGTCTGAGAACAGGATTAACTTCCTGTACTGGAGACCAATAATTAACAAAATCTTTTCCTAATCTGAATTCTTTTTTTTAGAGGCTGATAAACATATACAGTATTCAGGTGTCATCACACCAAGGTCTAGTAAAATGATGCCAAACAGAATTTATCAACAGAACTTCCATGAGAAAAAAGGAAAATCTCTTTTCTGACTATGAACTTGAACACTTTTTAGTTTCTTACAAGCTGTAGTGTTTCTTCAAAGTTACAAATCAAAGTTTCAGGAGATTGGTCCTTCCTATATTAAGGTTTTTCTACAACCCTAAAAAAGCGAAATGAGAATACTATTACCATTTGCCACTGAGAATGCTTGCTAATACAAACAAATTCATGGATGGCACTTGCCCAGGTATTTTTCGAAGACTGAGCCATATACGGTGTTATTTTCAGGCTAATGTTTTGCCTCCAGATTAATAACAAAAGCTGCAGTGAGCAGAGGCGCAGTGCCAGCAATGCATGTTATGGTTGACCAAGTATAGCAATTTATGAAGGAAGGAACTTCCAGAGCAAATTCCAGATTGGTATATGCGTGAGATTTCTAATAGTGATTTGACATCACACTTCGAGCAACAAAAATGAAATGCTTGTTTTAGAAGCTCTAAGTCTGTACTTTAAAAGAGGTTTAATGCACATGTGACAAGGAGTGAGAAGGATTATTCCAAGTGTAATACAGGTGGGAAAGGATTACAAAAAATGTGACATGGGAGAATGAATATAGTTTTAAAGATGAAGGAACAACCTTCCCCCAGCTTTTAATTGGTAGTGATACATCTCTTAGATTTTTTAGAATAGCAAAGGGCACATTTATATAATGAAGTCACACACATAAATCTGAAAAGTCTAAGTAAGAATGATTCTATCTACTTAGTTTAGAAATTCTCCCTTGCACTCCTGTAACATGTTCATGTTTCTTTTATAAATACTTTCTAAAAGCCTACTTCAAAGTAGTGATTTTTTTAAAATAAAGTACTCTTGAAGGAGAGTACAAACAAAAAAGGCCAAAAGGAATATTTCAGGAAAACATAAAAGCATTTGTCCTACTTCCACAGCTATTGGGCAAGATGGCAAAGGAAGTGATTCTCTAAGACATACTCTAAATTAATGAATGACCAAATGTAATTATTAAGACACAGGACTACTGAGATAAGAGATCCCCGTGCTTTAAATAACAGTATCTTTTCCAGGCTGCAGTACATAACTAGGGCTCCAGTTGTGCAATTTGCACTTTCCTTTTAGATCCCAGGCAAAGTCTCTTCTGCAAGCAATTAACCTCCAAGGAATCTTTACATACTGACAGGTCCCACAGGGGGAATTAAGCTGAGTCATATATCTATTGAAGTTAGAGGGAACTTCCCCACCAACTTCACTGGGAGTAGGATCAAGATCTCAATTTTTTCAGTTTAGAAAAGAGTGAAGAGTAGTATGTTTGTGTATGCAAGCTCAAACTAACATAGGCTGCTAATTATTTTCATCTGGGTTTTTTTAATATAAACTACGTGAAATTAGTGTAGGATTTTTCCATTTTCGTATATCTGCAACCAAATTAATATTAGTAAATTGAAACAGATTTTCCAAAACCAAGACCTTTGTCGTCTTGGCACTGAAAACATCCAAGATGACAAAATCAGTCACATTGCTAAGAAAAACACTGAAAGGACAGGCTGAGTTAAATTGCTGGGTTACCTTCCTAATTTGTCCAGTGAAAGTTCCCAATTGCCCACAAGCAGCAGGCCGGTGTGCAGCTTCCTAAAGGCCCTTCTGCTTGCATTTACTTTGCTGCTGATAAAAGCGATTACTGACCCAAGTGAGAAAAGTTTATAGCAGTTTGGTATAAATCACAATACACAACAAACTGTTTTCCCCCTCTAATCTTCTTTGAAATGTACTTTGCCAAGGCTGAGCTTGCTCAGCTCTCTTAAACACAGGGACCTAATTTAGGGAGAACACAATAGCCCAGCGGAGTGACGCCTTCAATGGAAAATGACCCTTGTGTACCAGGTTACCATTATCCCATGTCCGAGTTGCTCTTACTCACCCACCTACACCACTACAGCTGCATGCAACTTAATGATGGCTTCAGCCTTTCAGGCTGCTAGAATGCTATTTATAACCCCACGGGGTCTGACTGCGATGCTATTCTTCCTCCCCATCCTCAAGAGGCATTATTCAGACTGCATGACACGGAGAGATGGCTGGTACTACAGAAGAGCAGTTTCCAATAAACAGATCATTGTGTTTCAACATAAAGAAGACTTCCAGTTACCAATTAGGAAGGCTGAATTCCACCTTTATTTTGTGTCTCATAAAGTATAAGAAGTAGGAAGAGAAAGGACTGTGGAGATGAAAAATTGACAGAAATAGGAAGGAAAGGAGATTAGTCAAGAATTTCTTTCTTTTTGTCTTGTTTTTTCCTGCACTATATATTTTCCAGTTTTTTCTTATCTTGAAAAATGTTCGATTTTCTGTTAGATGGCTGTACATTAAAGTGATATGGACTGGTTGGGAAGAAAGGGAGAAATTTCAGAGTTGGAGTTGTCCCACTCTGCAGCCTTTTGCTTTCTCTTCCTGCTCTGCTCTAGCCGCCATCCTTTCCTGTGTCACACCCCTCACTGCAAAGTCTGGTGGCCCTACAGCCATTCTGTACTTATGTTCCTAGCTCGAAATAATAGCATGTAAAAGTGACTATTAGGAGCTCTTTATCAACCTTCTTCCCCACCCGCTTAATTACCCTGCCATCCCCTCTTCTTTATTCAAAACTGTTCTTCCAAAATTACCTGAGGATATGAAGGCACCTTGTTATGCAACAAGGAGGGGGGGGGGAAAAAAAAAAAAAAAAAAAAAAAAGGGGAAAAAAAAAAAAAAAAAAAAAAAAAGGTGGGAAAAAATGCATAGAGAAAGGGTTTTGAGGAGTTTGAGGGCTGAGGACCACCTGCAATGGGTGATTGAATGACTCAGACCAGAGACTGGAGTGAGACCCAGGAGCATTTTTGTGTGTGAGCCATAGCAAGGGGCCATGCGTGGGTTTATTTGATTTTGGAGTGATGGTGCTTCTCCCTGGGCTCAGGGAGGAATCACAAGCAGCACTCAGTGCTCACTTAAATCATTCAGCTGTGCTGAAGGGAGGACAGATACAGCAACTCTGCAGAGGCACAGTGTCCATCAGATACTGGAAAAGTGAAGCAGGTAGTGGGCTGTGTTAGGAATGATGCCACATCAGTAGAAATTATGCCAAGTTACATAAGATCCTCCTGCTTCTGATGCTTATTATAACAAAATAACAGGTCAGCAGAATAATTGGCCAGCGTGACACAACAGAAATACCCACCTGGTTACAGTGTGGCTGCAGACCTTGGGTAACTCGGTGCTGGCCAGAGTGAAAAGCCCTGAACAATTACAGCTTTGATACATTCATGAGGGCAGAACAGTGACTATTTCAGTGAGATTAAGAAAAAGAGAAACGGGTTGCACTTGGTGGGAAGGATTGGGGCATCTTGTTGCTAGGAGGCTCCTAGGTGGTACTGATTCATGGCCTTCAAGAACCACACAGTTGCTCAGGGTTTATTTCTCAATTAGTACCAATACTTTTCTTTCTTTAGTCTCTCTCTACAGTGACAAACTTGGTATCTTTGTTGCAGTCTGAAATAAATTAACATTCATGGGCGTATTTCTTGTGCCAGATGATTGAATTACCATCTCCACCATGTTTCTTTTTCAGACAAAAAAAAAAAATCATCTTGCTAATTCTACCTTTAGTTTGTCAATTTCTACTTTTTGTTTGAATTTACTGTATCAAGAATGGCTTGGAATGGAAAAGCTAGAAAAAAATAATTTGAGCAAAGCAGGTGACAAGTGCTACAACATTTATGTGCTAGGTCTTTTCAATACCATTTGTTCTCTGATTTTAGCCTGCCTGAAAACTTCAAAACAATTATAAACCTCCATCTAATAGTCATTATTCTGGTTTTCTGTTAATTATTTTCTTCATTATTAATACTAAACTCAAGAATATTTTTTAAAAGCATGAATGATCACATTTAAGCAAACTGTCTATTTATTTTGTCCAGAGAAGAAGTTACCTAATTTTAAAGATGCAGAAAACACACAATGCGACTAACTTGAAAATTTATTTGTCTGGACAGGGAATCAGACACAAATTCATAAATTTTGGACTAGCTAACTTGTCCTGTTTTAAAAAAACCTGTACATATTAAATTAGAACTTTTGTCTGCAGTATAGTCAAGGAAATCTCTTGTAGTCTTATGTTTTTTGTAATATTCCAATTGTTTCTGGGAATCAATACAAATAATACATATTGACTTCCTCTGAAGATATGGCAGTTGCCCAAGTTAGTCCCATTTTGATGGGAAATCAGATTATTTTAAAGTCAGAACACTGTAGTCATGCAACTCTCTTCCTGTTAGAGCAGCATGGAAGAAACCCTAACTTTAGTAGCCTGAGATGGAGTTAGTTATGGGTATCTATGGTACCAAATTGCATAATTGCCTGAAGGGGGGAACTGGAACCTGTACTCCAAGAGACTTCTATGGCCATTGGCTCAGACACCCATATTCCTGTATCTAGTGGTAAAAAAACTCTGGATTTTTATACCTCCAAAAGTAATGGTAAATTATCTGAAAGAAAAAAGAAAACACCCATTTCAGGCAGGAGAGATATCTTTATGACATCTTCCCTGGGGCTGGGGAAGACAGATTCTGGATTTTGTTTCTCTCTGACCTTGGCAGTTCAGCATACTTTTCTCAACTTAAGTGCCATGTGTGTAGAATATGTGATGATAGGAGTAGCGCCTTATAACCTATGAGTCTGCAAGGACCAATCCATCAATGCTCCTCTGGCACTTCAATGCTTACAGTGATGATAGCTATAAAAAGTGTACACATAGGGAAAATAATCCATTATCTACCCATGAAGAAGACAAACCCTAAATTCCATTTTTTGAAAGGAGTTCAGATTCAAGTGCCTGTTTCAAGACTCAATTGACTATTTTGATGATGGTTCATTAATCTTGTAAACTGGAGTTTGCAGATTTGGCTTATAATTTATGTCTTGTGAGAGCACAGGATTGCAGTGAACCTGAAAGGTTACACATAGCCTTACTACGAAAGTTGATTTATGTTAGTAAGCTGTCTTTGCTTAAACATTACAAATGGCAAAATGGACACATTGGTTCCTGTCAGTGACACTGTCCATTTTAAAAAAGACCTTAAGCTTCAGGATCAGAAAATCAATCAAGAAAAACCTTACAAGCCATTCCCTCAGTATGCTGGGGTACATAATTAAACTACTAAGCTGGAGATATGAGCCATGTTTCCAGTTCCAGTACAAAAGGGAGGCAGTTTGCTCAAATTCTGTCCTAGGGTCTGTCTTTTATCTAAGAAATACTGAATACCTGAGCCAGATCTTTTCCCACTTCTTGCTTTTCATTACATAATTCAGCAAACTTTGTTTCTGTGCCAGGACAGGAATGGCTGCCTTTCTGTCTTGTTACTACACACTGACCCAGAGATGCTGTTGCTCCCCAGAGATCACCTGTTCCTGTTCACATCCTCTCCTTTGATCTACTTGGTCTCTAAGGGTGAAGGCAGAATTGGTGGCTCCTGTCAATCTAAGAGCCTGCTACCACCTAAAGAGAGAGATGCTGGACATGCCTTCTGCTTTTCCCCACCAGGCTGTGAGCTGAGGCAGCTCCCCTGGCTGCACACGAGCTGTTGCTGAGCAGGAGGTGGAAGTAAGCATCCAAGGGCAGAAGGGAAAGCGCAGGAAGGAGTGTGGAAATGCCTTCAACAAGCAACAGGACTCCTGAAATGGGTCCAGACTTGAAATTTTTCTCAGGAGCTGCTCAAGAGTGCTGTGAATTGGAAAGGGCTGGGAGAACATGCAGTTGCCCTCAGCAATTCCCCATGTGCTGTGTTTCTGCCACAGGGTGCCTGAATGTGTGGGTGGGAGGTGGGTGTGTGAGTGGTGGTGCTTGGGTGGGTGCCTGTAGCAGATTCACAAAAGAGACACAAATAATCACCAAATTCTGTGGCAACTGCCCAAACAGAAAATATTTTTCAACGTGTTCTCTGAAAAAGCAGGGAAATACTTCCTCCAGAAAACAGTTAATTTAATTTTTATGATGCATTTTTGTGTCAGGCTCAGAGATTACAATCAATCATTAAGGTAAATGGAGATTTTAATCTGCTTTGCATTCAATCTCTGATTTAGTTTCAATTCCAGCCTCACCACAAAACAGTACAAATATAATCACAATGCACAGCAATCCAGATTGCTGTGTACCCCAAAACAATCCTTTGTAAAATAACTCAGTAAAGATTCCGCCTAACTCTTTTTTGATGCAGCAAAAATCTTGGCAGGCCATCTATACTTGAGTAGTTTATTCAGTCTTGTCGGTAGGATGAACACTGCATAAAGGCTAACATTTAGTATTGTGCTGGAATCAGTTGGTTTAAAGCCTGTTTTCACCAGTCTCTGCCGCAGCAGGGAACAGGGCCTCCCTGTCTGTGCCTGCAGCCAAGCCATATGCAGCATATGTTCAGCTGAGGCACTGCTGACACCCCCTGTCAGCATCTGGTAATTTTCGTAGCAGGGACAAGACTTGCATGAAAGTTTTAACTCTGAAAGTCCTAAAGAGTCACAGACAGTACGTTCCAGAATGATTGTTTTAACCAAAGAGCCAGAGGTGCGCCTTTGTAACCAGCCAATTTCAGCAGGCTGCAGTATCATCTTTATACTTCACTGTACCAGGCCAAGAGAAGATGCTTCCTTAGTGAGAAATCCTGCTATTATTCAGCTTATAAACAACTCCTGTTCAGTGTTCAGCCCTCAGAGTCACAGATATTGCTGCCTGAGAAATAGTGAAATAACAGCCATCCTGCTCCATGCACAATATTCCATGTCATGATTTTCCAACACCTAATCAAAATACGTCATACAAATAAACACTTGGAAATTATTCAGTATTGACTATTACATCTTTCACTGTTCTGAAGGCTAAGAAGCCCTTCCATCCTAAGGTTTACAGTAAGACACCGTGACTTCTACTAAATCATTCAGCATCCCAGTGAAGCTTATTTTCTTTTCTCACTAGTGTTGCTTCTTTCATTGCCTAGAGCACCAAAGCTACACCACAGTTACTAGTGGAAACCAACAGGCAATTTTTAGCCAAATCTCATTTTACTGGAACCTCTAAGCTTTTGAGAGCTTATTAGTTCAGATTTAACCTGGTATTAAATGAGAGAGAGTGAAATCCAGGCTTTATAGCAAGTATTAAACAGCTTTACTAACACATAGTAATGAAAAGCAATTATCATACGACCAAGTCCAGGCTCATTTCACTTAAACCAGGAGCTGTTTTCCCAGGGAGGATATTGAGTACTTGTGATTACTTTCTGCTGCAGTATTCTTACATGGAATCATGTGGTGCTTTCATCCTATGCTGAGAGTTTTGGAAAATACTTCACTGGCATCAGCAACCCACTTTTGTTCCCATAAACTTCTACATATTTCCTGACTTTCCCTTAATGGGTAAAAAACTCTTAAGTTGTTAGCTTAGCTAATTATGCTTTAAGTTACAGAGAAACCTCTCTAATTTACCAAAGACTCCTAAAAGCTCAGTTTTGTTGGGGTTTTTTGCTTATTCCCCGGAAAAGCACAGCAGCCAACTTGACAGCCATTACTTCAAGCAAACTGGCAGTCAGCAAGTTGCTTAATCCTCGGTTTACTTGCAGACTGATTTCATACCACAAGTTCAGTTAGAGTGCATTGCTAGATCTGTGATCTTGCAAACGTTTTAAGTAGGTGATTCCCTGCTATTTCATGCTTAAACTCACACTGATCTCAAGAGATAATCTACAATAAATGTGTGAGCAACTGATAGTTAAACTGGGGGAGTAAGAGCAGAGGCCAACGGTGTGATTGTTTATTTTCAAAAGGTACGTTTATTAGCACACAGGTGTATTTGAATTAAAGTGAGATTGCTCCAACAGCTCCTAGAGCAGAAGCATGCCTTGGGCTTTGGCCAGCCTTAAGTATAAGTCTGAAAGCAAAATTCAGGTTTAGTTTGTAGTTCTGAATTACCACTGATTGCAGGTTATACCAGGACCAAAATCAAAGAGTGTCTCCTTCCTTGCCTAGCAGAAAAGGCAGAAGCTGCCATTTTGGAAGTAATTTTCCTTGTTCATAGATGGAATTAAACCATATTACTTAAGTTTTCAGGTCCTGTCTTTTTCCTTGCAAACAATGGAAGATTATGGTTTTCATCTGCATACAAAACAGTCAGAATAGCTTTTTAGAAACAATATGTTACAATACTCTTTCAATGCCAAATACATTACAACACAGACCAATGGTACATGGTCTTCTCCTGAAAAAAGTTTCATAGAAAGAGTAATAATTAATACTGTGGTTTACACAGGCTACACTGTAGTATGGTCACATTAAGAGACATTTGGTCACTCTGTATTTCTCCTGGCTTCCCAAAATGTAAGCAACAGATCAGCTCAGTACCCTTTGGCAAAGGCTGCCTTTCAAAATTTCTGAGTGACAGTGAAGGATGGACAGCGCTCCAGCCCAGTGCCATCAGTGATGACACACCAGTGCACACAGCCACCAGGCTCAGCTCTGTGGCTGGGTGAGCTTCTCCCCAAGGTGGGCCCAGGAAGCTGGGGTAATGCCAGGGAATTTGCCCCCCAGTGCAACTCCCAGTGGGATCCCCTTGAAGTCACAGAGCACAAGAAGCTGGTTGCACGGTGTGTGAGCTCAGCAGTGAATAATGCCCAAATGGCTTTGCTAGATGAACTGCACAGATTATCTGCACCTCTGAAAACCATATACTCATTAACAGAGGGACAAGCCACACCGCAGCCAACACACAAAACTTTTCATATTTTGATATTAGTCTCAGTCATGGTTTTGCACTTAACTGGAAAAACTAATAAACCCATAATTTTAAAATGTAACTAATTACCACCATATATACCTAAATGGTTGTTTTCCACCAGCCACGAACTACAAGGTCTGCTCTTCTGGATAATATTCAATCTAAATGTATGAAAATCCATTGCACAAAATATTGTCCAGTTACAGTACAAACCTTGCTCCAGAAAACCTGTTTGTTTTTTGAAAGAGCTGGTTGTTGCCTGGATTCTGGGCTCAGTTCTGCTGAGTCCCCTGTAAGCCCTCAAACACCTCCGGGAGGAAAAGGGACTCAGCATGATCCCGAGGCAGTCAGTATCTTGTGGGATTGAGCCTTTAGTTAATATATAACGAGTGCTGCACAGCAGTGTGTGAAATCAGCAAGTTAAACATACACTTGGAATAACTGTAACATAGAAGGAAGACTATTTACAGGAGCATTTCATTAAAATCTTTGTCTTGAAAAGTCTTGTATGCAGCATTCCTATATATTTACCATATGAAAGCAAAGTTTTGGGAGTGTGTTGGTGAAAGTAAAATTAAGTAGTCAAGGCAGAAATAATCTAAAGTTGCAACCAAAGCCTTCTACTTAAATATCATGCAGACCATGAGCTGGCTGTTATCAGCTGGAATCTACCCTGCGCAAGCTGCACCTGACAGTGGGGACAAAATGGATGACCCAGAATGGTGCATGTTGAATACACGTCCATGAAAGTGAAAATAGGAAGGAACCTCAAAACTTTATCACCCAGCTCTAGTACTGGCAGGTGTCAGCAGCAGGACCAAATGCCAAAATCATACCTGGTAATACTGAAGCAGATGAAAGAGGCAGAAATCAAAGGTACAATTATGTTTTTGAGAGCTGCGAAGTGGCACAGGAAGGCAACCGGGTATGCAGCAGACACTGCTGGTGGGGAGCGGAGTTATCCCAGTGGCAGAACAGTGTGGAAAACCAGATAGATGCCTGCCAGAAATGTGCCAGGGACATGCGCCTCCCTGCCTTTCCTGCCTGTGTACGGGGAGGGGTGCAGCTACACTTTCCCAGAGACACACATTTATCCTGAGAGCCTGGCAGCACATACAGAAATACAGAGTGTCCCTGGCTTTGTGCTCTCCAGTCAGAAAGACCTATACAGCTCCCTCCTGTATATCTCTCTATAGAAGACAAAGTTCTGTATTACAGAAGATCCACTGGAATGTGATTCAATCTTCCCTTTTCCTCCCCAGAAGATATAATCGACTTTCAATTGTGGTTTTTTTCTGAATCAGAAAGATGTGAAGAATAACTGCAATTGTGAATGCAAGAGAACACTAATTCAAAGAGAAATTAATTTCTGTTTTACAGTTCTTGTAGTTATTCCATGAATAATCAAAATGAGAATCTTTAATGGCAATATCATATTCATTTCTTATACGTGGAAATGCCAGCAGACTTCCTTAATAATAGGTTTACGTATCCAAGATAGTTTTCAAAACCTAATTAATAATTTATAATGAAATATGAGGCTTCATATTATGTCTTATGTAATAATCTGAAACTCAGACATTATGGAATTCCCTATTATTAAATTTATTTTAGCTGAATGCTCTGCTGGGATACCAGCACCTAGAAAGTTAACTGTATGAGAGGATAAAGACAGAACTACAACTCCGCAATGTCTGACTTATGCTCAAGGCCTTCACTGAAAAGGAGGAAGCAAACTCCTCAGAGTCATGCTCTTCTCATGCAAGACTGGGATTTTACAATTGTAAGCCTTCTGAGTCAGACACAAGGTCCACAAAAGTTAAGGGGACTTTCCTCTGCTTCTATAAATCTTTAAGTAAAGATTATCAAAAAGGCTAAGTCCAAGTAATTTTCTTCGTCTCAGGTCATTCACCAGAGTGCTCATCTAGGGTGTTGCCATATAAATATTGATTTTGATCATGGTGCTGGGAGGGGAGAAAATGAAGAAAATACTAAATATATCTTTGCGGTTTGAAATTTTAGCAGAAACTGAAATGCAAATAATACTACACGGCACAATTGATCTCCAGTCAATCTGCAACTCACAGAATAGCAGGTTCAGTTGAGTTTGGAAGACATCTCTGGATACCATCCATTCCAGCTCTCCTCACAGAAGGGTGGAGGTTGGAAGACGCCTATGGAGGTCACCTGGTCTAACTCCCCTGCTCAAAGCAGGGTCAGCTAGAGCAAGCAAGCAGAGCTGTGTCCTGTCAAGTTTTAAATAATATTTTGAAGTCTACAAGGATGGAAATTCCAAAACATCTGTGGGCAGCCTGTTCCAGTATTTCAGTAATTTCAGACATTCCCTGTATTTCAGTTTGTGCAGATTGTCTCTTGCCTTTTTACTGGACACCAGTGAGAAGAGTCTGGCTCTGTTCTCATTATCCTCTTTACTGCTTTACTCCCATCAGGTATTTATGCATATTAATAAGATGCTCTCAGCATCCTCTTCTCCAGGATGAATGGTCCCAGCTGTATCAGCCTCTCATCAAATGTCAGATGCTCTAGTTGGTGTAACAGGGACTACTCCTAGCTTTGTATCCCCTGCTGAGGGTGCACTGTCCCATCAAGAATGGGGCTGTTAACCAGTACTGGCCACAGCACTGATATCTGAAGTGCAGCCCTAGTGCCTGTCTTCCAGATGGACTTCATGCCATTGATCACACATCTTAGAACCCAGTGGTTCACCCAGTTTTACATCCCCTGAATATCCACTTGCCTAGTCCAGGCTTCATCAGTTTGCCTGGAAGCATGTTATCAGAAACTGAGTCAAAAGTTTTGCTAGGACCCACTGGTCCCTTTGTCCTTGGAGCTGGTCATTTTGTTGTTGGAGCTGGTCCTTTTGTTGTTGAAGACTATCAACTTGGCCTGGCATGATTTCCCCTTTGAAAAACCATGTTGACTACTCCCAATCACTTTCTTATCCTTCATATGTTTAGAAATGGCTTCCAGAAAGATTTGATCCACCTCCTTCCTGGGGACTGAGCTGAGGCTGATTAGCCTATACTTTCCCAGCTCCTCATTCCTATTTACAAAGGCCACCCTGTAGCCCCCAGAGACAAAACCCTGCCATATAAACCCACTACACTCTTGTAGTCTTTCATTTGATGTTTAAATTATCAGGAGCTCCTTGTTCATCCATGGAGTCCTCCTGCCATCTTTGCTTGATTCCCTGCTTGTTGCACTGGAGCATTCAAGAGGTGATTCTTGAAAATCAGCTACCTATCTTCACTGCAAGATGTTATACCATAGAAATCTTCCAACAGTAATCCTGAAGAGGCCAAAGCCTGCTGTCTTGAAGCCCAGGGCTGTGATCCTGCTATTTGGCCTGTTTCCTCCTCTAAGAATCTTGTACTCCATCACTATGGGTCACTGCAGCCAAAGCTGCTCCCAGCCTTCACATGCTCAGCCAGAATTTCTTGTTTGTAAGCTCAGGGGGGTCCAGCAGAGTTCTGTTTTTCATTGGTCCCTCGGTCACCAGGGTTAGGAAGTTATCCTCAATGCACTCCAGAAACCTCCCGGATTGCTTGTGCCCTGCAGTGTTGTCTCTCTGGCAGATATGGGAATGGTTTAAGTTGCCCATGACAACCGGGATTTCCATCGTGAGATAGTTTAGCATCTGGTAATATTCACATGGCTGCAGAATTTCTGCCTTTGATTGCTCCTGGCTGGAAATCTGTGTCATTTTCAGAGGACCATTCCCCCTCTGGAAACTACTATTGCATTTTACAACCACTGCCAGCAGTCTCATCCAAAGCAAAGAAGGCTTAAGAAGGCTTGAACACTAAACACACAGTAATATTTTCATACAGTTGACCTGATTTTGGACATGTTAATAAAACCACACGTTTTTCCCATGCTGTATATGCTCCACAAGTACCAGAGTTGACTTTCAGACCTTTCTTCCACTACTTTTTGTTATCTCAAAGTTCAGTTGAAAAATGGGGAAACATGAAATACACAGTTCACTTACCAAAAGTTCATGCCAAATCTTCTACTACAGTCAGAACACAAAAAAGCAGCAATAAAATAAATTGAAAAAAAAAAAGAAAAGACAAAAGTAGGCATGTCTGCATGTTGCTGTATCAATTACATTAAGGCTTCTCAATCTTAACAGCCCCACACAATACAAAGCAGGCCTTGAAAGAAGGGAAATCCTCCCTGCAAATATTTAGGTTAGCAACTGCAAAGTAATCCAGGCACAGCACTATTCATAAGACCACTTCATCACCAGGTCATACAAGGCAATTAGGCCTGGATACTAGATGCAGAGGGGAGCAGATTAACAACCACCAAGATGTTTTAAGTGATCCTGGTTTATTTTTAACAATATTTTAAAGCCTCTGCGAAGATTAATTCCCCAGCCCAAGAGCTGCATACCTGGCTGCTGCCAAGGTAAAATGATGTACTAATTGAGTTCTCAGCACAGGAATATTCTTTGTAGGACTTGGGAGCGACACTGTTTTGATGCTGTTAATGTCAGTGCACAAAAACACCACTGTCCTCCGCCCTGAAAGTCTGATTTCTTTGCAACAGGATGAAAAAGTTCCTACAATTCTCTCTTCCTCATTCTCTTTTTTGTGCCGTCATGCACAAAACACACAGAGATTACATCCATAAAAGCAAGACCTGTTAATGTGCATTCTTCAATCATGGGAGCCTCTTTCATAGGGAAGACTGTGAAGACTACATTATCTCTTTGGTATTAGTGGTAAATAAGACAGTTTCTTACACTGAAGTTAAAATGCAGCTGATAGAATAAAATACAATAAATATATCTGTTGTGAAACACAGCAGATAAGATGTCAATATTTAAAATTAAAAGGTACACCGGAAATAAATAAAAAAATATCCAGGACAACATTTTTAGCCATATTTCTGAATCTTGTTCTCAAGAGAAAGTTGTTAGGAAGGACCTGTTGCATTAAATTGGACCAAAGGCCATCTAACTAACTCTCTTGTCTCCAAGTGGCTTAAGGAGGAACAAGAAACAAGACAAACACAGAAAAATTTTCCCTTGATTTTACTTTCCAATCTTCTGGCAGTCTACAGTTTAGAGTCTTCCTAGATCACGGTCCTCATTCAGAATACACTGTTTTCTAGTCCTCTTGGGGCACTTTTCCCTCAAATTTTTCTGCTTCCTTTCTATTTGTATTATCTTTTGGATTCGGTATCCTCATATCTCACCTAATTTCCCATAATTATTTCCCATAATTAATTGGCACCCCAAGTGAAATATATTCCTTTTGGTTTGATTTTAATCTCCTGCCCAGATGATGCCGTGTCTATTTGAAAACCTAGTCATGCCAGAGAGTGCTGAGAGCTGGACGCCTCCAGCCTTCCAAATATGGATGTTGAAAGAGGTGAAGTAACAAACAGGAAAGATGGGTTTCCAGGAGAAAATGAGAAAAGGGAGCACAGTTGGCAAGACAACATATAGGCATACATGCAAGTTAGGTTTCTGGACTAAATGTCTGCCCAAATATTTAAATGGTGGTCATACTTGCTTCTTGTACCACTAGGAGGGGATTTCTGGTTTTTAACAATCTCAATGTCTATAATACATAAATCATAAATGAATAATTAATTCCTTAAAAGCATGATGTTCTCAATCTTTTGATTTCTGGCTTCTCTACATGCTTCTCATATTTTATGCTGCCATTCAGGTTTTAAGTAATGTATTTAACTCAGCTTTCTTACAAGCTGAAAAGCCAAAGCCCTACTGATGAATGCCATGTGTTCCCCAAAATTTGCTTGTCCTCTCTCAGCAGCCAGTGCACCAGGAAGTATTTCATGTTAACCTTTTCTCCAGTGTGTTACACAAGTGTGTGACAGTGGGGTATTTAGCAAACTTGGCTATTTTCTTCCTGGATAGCTAAGCTGTTCCATCAGCAACATAAAATTGTTTTAACAACACAGCAACAAACCACGCAATGTGCCAAGGAGCCACAGAGCCCTTGGTTCATTGTTGGGAGGTTACTTTTAATTACAAGGTCCTGATTAACACACTGGAACAAGGCAATAGCTTACTTCAAACAGTTCCAAATCATTGTTCTTAAAAATGCTGACCTTTGTCATAAGCAAGGACAAGTGATGAAAACAAAAGGAAAACTGTTTTGGCTCTGAGTGCATTCCAAGTTCCGCGACAGAACTTTGCAGAAACCCAGTAATCTATAAAAGCCAGCTTTCAGACTTTAATTTTGTAGTACCATAAACAGCCAAACTCTTCCCATTAGTAGCCCAAATCCCAAACCAATGGTATCATTCAGCAACTTACTTTTAAACAAGGTTTCTGTATAAGATTTTTCTTTTTAATTCTTGCATTGATTTTTTTCTAGTTGGTGCAACCTAGCATATCCTTCTCCTCCTCCTTCTCCTCATTATTATTATTATTGTTGTTGTTGCTGCTGTTGTTGTTGTTATTTAAATCTGGTTTATTTAGTCTGTTAACTGACTGAAGCATTTTACTCATACATTTTGCCCAAAGGCAGCATTATCTGCTTCTTAGAAAAAGCATTCTGGTTGTAATTCAGTCTCTGCAACAGTATTAATGCAGGAACAGGTCCCGGCTTCATTTGAAGCTCCCAGCTGCAGTTCTTCCATATGGAAGTAAAACATGAAATTACCATAATTAAGACCTAGTTGAAAATACAGGAGAATAAGGAAGCACACTCCTCATCATTAAGCAACATTAAGCATGGTAAAAATGAATCCAGAAGCTTTTGTAGGGAAGTTTCCTTCCTTAGAAAGAAGGAAACACGTAGCAAAATGTGGGCTAAGCTCAGCAGCTTCTGCACTGCTGCCTCAAGAGGCTACCTGGATGAGTTGCTGAACGTCTGAACTTTGAACATTACAACAGACTCTTCTTTTCTGCTGCCACACGTGCATGAAAGCCTCCTTTATTTTCTCACCCCAGGAAACGGAAGCCATATGAAAGAGAACACCTTCAGAATACGTAAGCGGTACTGGCAAGTTTAATCTAGAGCCATAGAATACAAATAAAATAGAAGCCACTGGGATGATTAATTTGTGAAAATCTCTACTCCTTAATTTAATCAGAAAACAAATTATAAATCTGACCAAAATAAATGATAATGACTTATTAAAGCTAACAGGGTGCAGCTGATAGGGTCTAGTAGGTAAGGCAAAGTCACTTTTAGCTAGAGTTCAATGGGTGAGTCCAATAGGATGGTTTTGGTGAATGAAAGACATGAGTTGGCTATAAACAAGACAGCTGGTTCTTGCACACCAAATTAACTCTTACTTGATGCTACCTGTGCACACAGCAGTGGGAAAGTTGGCCTCCCAATAGCAGTGCTGGTAAGGTAAGGAAAGCCAGGTTACAACGTAGTTAAACTGCTCTTGAACTTGTTTAACTTAATTAATCAAATTCAGTGTGTTTTCAGGGAGCATAAAGCATTTCCATAAAACAAAGTAAAAATATGAAAAAAAAATACAGACATGCCAAATACGACATGCTGCCTGTCTAACAAAAATGCCAGGTGAGATCAATGAGCCTTCCTTGAAACCAAGCAGCAATGGTCTCACAGACTGCACTGCAACTGCAGGTCAGGCACTTTTCCGCTGACTCAGGTACAGAGGACAGATGTGACACAAACATCTCAGACATAAGTGATACTGTCCAAGCATTAGTCTCACTCACCTCCCCATGCTCCTAGCCAACACATGGATAGGAGGAAGTTGTGTGTATTAGCAGGGGTTGAATTTGCTCCTGGTTGGAGCCAGGATGAATGAGCTGCTGACACAGTAGATACCAGCCTTTCTCTGCAGTTCTTGTGGGCTGAGTACCTCTCAGCTCTCCTGCTGAACCTCAGGCTCAATGTTAAACCAAATGGCTCAATGTTAAACCAAATGACTAATCAAACCAAGCTCTTCAGTACAGTTGTCTCCATTTATGGTAAACCTAATTAAGACTCAAAATATTCTCATAAAACATGCACAAAATTTATTCAAATTCAAAAACAAAGGTTGTTATGGAACATGTGGTAAGAGCAATACGGAGAAAATTTACTGTTTCAAGGATTAAGTGTCCTGAAGAGAGATCTTAGAACAGAGATGGATTTTGAAAAAATTTTGGTGCTTTTCATTAGCAAGAGGCATAACTTTCTTCTCTTCTATTTTCCCTCCAGGAAGACAAGGGAAAGAGACAGAGGACTGTTAAACGATGTAATATCTCAGACATAAAATTCTTCATAATGATGTAGGTGCTTTCCTTGTTAACTGGGCACTCTGTGCCAACAGTATAAGTACATGCAGATTTAGGAGGCTCTGTCTCTTCAACAGACTGGCTGCTGAAATTTGCACTGCACTTGGAGATGGATTAAAATTGTGTGACAAGTAACTCTTCTTATCACAATAATGTGTATTATTATCTGTTGTCATGGCTTCAAGTAATGACACTTCAGGTAGCAAAAGTAAGCCGTGTTTTGTGTTCCTATTGAAACACTACTGCATTTGACTAATATGAATTGGGGGTTCAGACCCATAAACAATTTTCCTTCTGTTTAAAATAATCCAGCTAGTACAAGTAAGACAACTTCTCCAGAACCGCCTACCTACATACAATGGTAATACTGTGAGAACAACAGCAAAGTCAAATTCTCAAAAGACCAAGTAATACAAAGGACTGTCTCTCTCCCAGAACAGAGCACTGACCAAAATGAGACATTTCAGGTGCATTAGCAAGGATGGTTAATGACTGATTACAATACAGACTCATAACCACATGACTGAAGAACAGAAAATGTGATGCTTATATTTTTAAAGGAGGAGGTTTGCCTGGGAAATTAACTGACTCTTTAGTCTGACTCTGAACTTCGTGAGATCTTACAGTCAAATCTGAAGGCAGGATTGGCTGAGATGTGGGGAGCTCGGTTCCAAGTGAAGAGGAATCATGTACCATAAAGAAGTTGATGACAGGAGACAGGAGTGGTAGCTGTGCACAGTGAAAAGAAGAAAGTTAGGCAGTTTCAGGGCTCAATCAGGGAACCAGGAGGAGGAAAAAGTGATATGGTAGTCCTTATGAATGTAGCAGGCAGGGCAAACACCACTGAGCCCAAAGAGATCACTCACTGAGCCTATAATTAAGCAGCCCTTTGCCTCTGCAGGGACACAGGACTGTTGCTCCCTGAGTGACAACGACCCCGTCTCCCTGTCTTGAAGTTTAACAGGTCTGTTCTGTATGGAACTACAGACCAGGAATCAGTGACAGAAAACACAGTTATTGTACAGTAATGTGTTTTTATAGAGAAATAAACCTTGTAGAGATAATGAATTCTGCGTCACAGACAGTTTACCTCCCTGCTTCTTCCTGATACAGACTGTTCCCTACTGGAGGCAACTCAGTAGATTTCACTGCTTTTTTCCTCCATGGGCTTTTTTCCTTCAGTAATACCTAGTCCTTCATAACCACTAGGTATCTCTTCTCTAGAGAAAGGCTTGTAATTTTCCTCTGCCTTATAGCTTCTCAGCCTGGCATTTTCATCTGAGATGAGATCCTCAAAGCTAAATTATTTCCTCCTAGTTTTTTTTCTTTTTTTAGGGGGAAAGGAAGAAGTATTTTGGTTTTTTTCCTCATGGATTCTTTTACAGAAGGTCAGTATGGCTCAGCTGATGGCCCAAAGAATCAATTTGACTTGCTTTTTTCCCCAAAATTCATAGGCAAAGGATACAAATACACCTGCAAAGCTCTTCCAGTCTCTGCTTTGCCCAGCACAGAGCCACTCAAGTGGGCACTCTTAAAGCCCTGAGATCTAAAGTCACACCTCTCCTCACACACATAGGGTTTAACATGTAGGAGCTATTTAAACTCTTCCAGGAAGGTCAAAGGGAAGACTTACAACCAATATAACATAATACCCTTCACATTCTCATTACCTACCTACCTACCACATCTGGTACTGGTGTTTTGTCATTAAGATCATGTGTGTGTGTTTGTACTTGTGTGTATATAGTTATCCATCAGAGTGTTCTTAGATTAATACAGTGTAAGGCCATGACATGAGCCGGGTTCACTCCTCGACTCCATGCTTGTCTCAACCTTTTGCAATTCCACAATATGCTAGGGAGGAATGATTTCACACAGGAAAAAAATATCTCTTTTCTTTTAATAGGTAGTGCCAGCCACTAAATATCAACATTGAGTGGTAAACCTGTCACAACTAGAAATAAAATACCTTAATCAGCAGATTGAAACTTACGAGATTTTTTTTTTGCTTCACTTTACTAATTGGTCAGTTGTGCCAAATAATTTGCTTAAATCTAAAACAGACCAGGAAGACTTAAAACAACATTTCAATGGTCAGGCTGCGCAATTTGGGTTACTAATTTTACATGGTGGGGATTTACATTGTCTTGGCTAGTCTTTGAATATATTGGCTTATAAAAGTAGAGGTCTCTCCATGAGCAAACGATCTGTCTGCTGCTCCAGCAGTGCAAAGTACACAGTGATTTCCGTGAAGATGGGGCTGCTTTTGACAGTTTCAGAAAAGGGTCTTGAGCCTGCCCCTACTAAATCAATTCATTACACAACTGCCATTCAAAAGCTGTCCACGCTTCACGAAGCAGATGAGGATTGCTGCTGCTGCTGTTCTGTGCTGCCACAGGAGCTCAGCCACAGCTGTAATTCTCATCTAGTTGGGAAGCTTGTTAAAATCCTCTAATTAAAACCCTCCATGGCTTTATTCAAGTCCTTCTTGCAGCCCTTGACCTTTTCCCCTCAGCTGGGACACATACAGGTATGGCAGTCTGCTCCATCACAGCAGGCAGAAAGAGCATTATGGTGTCCAGCTTCTAGAGACTTCATTTCCCCATAGATACTTATGTCTTTTACACTTACTATTGTGTTGAATAGACTACAATGACACTATATCATGAAATGTAAAATTTCTGGATCACCTATCTGCTGATCTGCTTTTACATCACTACTATTTTCTTTAAAACAAAGAGAAGTTCCAATATTTGGAATTATTCATTGGGCACGGAATAGAAAAAATGCTGCATCTTCATTTACTCATAATAACAATTTTTCAAGCATCACAAACCACAAATATTTCTGATATACTCACATTAAGTGATTTTAATTATCATAAATAAGTTCCCTTTATCCCATTCCCTTTAAGTATTGCATGCAAAAAACATTCATGCAACTCATTAAGAGGCACCAACTTTTTTCTGAGTAACAGTTAGTTTATCAGAACTGCTTCATTAATTCTTGGAAATGAGTTCTGCTTATGTTCTTTTAGGACTCTGAAAACAGAATATGCAGAGAGAGCAGCATCAAGGACTGGCAAACCACACGGTTCCTTGTGTGTTGGAATCTAAAGGACAGTTATATTTAGAAGACAAAACCTGCAGGAGAAACAGGGACTGAAACAGATACAGTAAATATACAATGTTCTTTTCAAACCTCATGGGAACATGCTGGTATTCTTATGAGAAACAAAAACTTGTAATTAAATATGTGATTCTCTGGGATGAGTTATAGCCCCTCTGAGAACAGATGACCCGTAGTGCCACTATCAGGAATGACACTGCAAATTGGAAGAAAGGCAGCAAGTACCAATTAGTCACTTACAGCTTTGGCATACTTAATTGTTATTCATTCATTTGAGATTTGCTTGCTGATAGTACTAATCAACAAAAAGGAAAAGGCCTTTGGAAAGGATTTATAACATCTACAAGGAAATCTTCATTTCCCTGAGAAGTGCATCTAAATGGTGCACCATCTCTTCAGGAATTATGCCCTTCAATTTGTTTCACCTAAGGGCATGAAAGAAGAGGGCAAGGAAAAACTAACTTGATTTTACATTCCCTTATGAGCCTTACCTGCTCAAATAGTACAGTCTTCCATCCAGACGTGTAGTCTGATTGGAAAGGGAAGAATTAGACCATTTGCCAAGGATTTCCAGATAACCCATGACTGACTGAGCTCACCAGAGTCCACAGTGAGCCAATGAGACCCTCAGGCACACTGCTGCCATACATGTGCACATCCTGCACACGGGATGTGGGGCATCAGGGGCACACACCAAGTCCGAAGTTTTAGGGAGCACAGCCCATCGTGTCCATGAGACAAAATCCCTGTCCATAGGCAGAAACACATAGCTCTCCTAGAGATTCCCAGGATTTCTGTGTCTCCAACAAGGGAATTAGTTCAGTGTGACAAGCGTCCATACCACACAGTGCAGTCATGATTTTATGTTTACCACACCATTCTCCTGGAGAAACTGGCTGTTCATGGCATGGACAGGGACACTGTTTACTGGGTAAAAACTAGATGGCTGAGACCAGAATGTAGTGGTGAATGGAATTCCATCCATCTGGTAGCTGGTCAACAGTGGTGTTTCCAAGGGCTCATACTGGGGCCAGCCCTGTTTAATATCTTTATTGACTACCTGAATGACGGGATACTCAGGGTTTATCTTAGAAGAACTTTATACTAATTTCAGGCAGAACCAAAAAACTCGATCCTGGAACTCTTATCTAGGATATTAGCTGCGGTGAGGCAGAGTGGAAGCCTCTGGTGCTTTGGATGAGATCCCATAAGAACAAAAAGTTGCAGAAGTGACACTCAAAGCAGACCACTGGCCATTACAGTAAAGTCAACCAGGATCACTCTACTACTAATACTGTTGTAGTGATACAAGACACACTGTGTTTGTCTTTGCTGGACTGCAGGCATCCATGTGATAAATTAGGGGCCCGAACAGTTGGGGACGGAAATGCCAGGAGGGCCCAATTGCCCTGGCACACGGCATGGAGCAAGCACTGCATCCAGGGGGGATGTAGGGTCTCACTCACTTCTTCCGATCCCCTTGCAATCCCTACATAAGTTGAAGAGCTTTAAGTTACTGCCATAATTCTACTGTTAAGTTTTCACATCTATACAAACCCTTACACAACACAAATTATTCTAATTTTAGGATTTAGCTTTATAACTATTTAGAAATCTTAATTTGTCTATCAATCACACCTTAAGGCCTAAGCTCTGGGGCAAACAGCTGTCAAAAATCTTCAAGAAGAAATGTGACAAGGAAGGGAAGAAAAACAACCCTTCTCACATTAAGCTCTGAACAGGCAGGGGAATCACTGGGCACTTCTTCGGCCACCTGTGTAGAGTAAATGCACTCAGAGCTCTGCATGAATTCTGCACACCTTGCCTAGCAGCAAATCTAGAACCCTAGGCAGCTCATTATCTTTTACAGGACATCACTGTGAAGCCTGTGACATTCCTTAGGAAACTTGTGACAGGGTGCTTGCTCTCAGGTAACACTTGGGAAAAACAACAGTCCCCAAAGTGGTGACAGAGCTGGAAGGAGGTGACACAGGCTGGCCAATGTGAGCAGGAAGGCAGCAGCAGGATCCAGGTAGGACAGCAGGAGTGGACCGGACTGGAGGAGAGGTGAGAGCAATGAGGAAGGACCATCAATCACATCCTGAGTGGCAAGGGGTGGGGAGGAGACATCAGTGAAGATGACAGAGGGGCCTCCAGGTGGTGATGAAGAGGCAAGAGAGAGCCATCAAGGAGAAGCTAGGCCTTCCCAAATGATTCCTCTCTCTTTGGCAGTGAAGGAAAGCTCAGGAAAATATGCAGATTAGACAAAGGAAATATACAGTAACAAAGAGCTACAGTAGTGTGAAAAGGCAGATAGAAAAGAGAAAATTTCACTGAAACAGGTTGTTATATTTTTTTTAAGAGTGAAAAAAACCAAAGCAGTGCCAGACACCTTCAGCTCACAGGACCAGCCAGCACAAACACAGCTCACCTGAAGTCTATGGCCTTGGTAGCACTGAGAGTGTTTTCACTGACATAAACCATTCATGAACCATTTCTCCAATTCTCCAATGCATTAAGCATAAACAAGCTTTCCTTTTGCATAGGTAAGTATTTCTTCCTGCCACTGTGATTTCATCTCCTAAACCAAATATTTTTATGTGTGGAACCACTAGAAGGAAAACAAGTCTGAGACTTCACACTAATTACTGCATTTCCCAGGAGTTCTCCTGCAGTGTCTGGAGCCAGAGTCCCCTGTCACAAATTTTATTTTGTGGAGCCTTCCCATTTTACAACTTTTGAAGCAACTGGTGGTGTTTATTGATCTTTCCTCACAGCTGTTCTCCTACAGGAGCACCGAGATGGTTATTCTTTGGTGTGATACATGAGGCCCCATGTTTTTCTGTTTCAGGGAATCAAGGAGGCAGAAGATTTTAAGACTCAGAGTTTGTGGGTGTAAAGGAAGCAGAAAATGCAACACACTGGCTTCACTTTCACAGTAAAAAATGTGCTTGTGTGAGAAATTTCAAAATCCCGTGAGCTAACTATCCCAAATGAAACTAGCTGTGATACATAAGAGTGGGGTAGGGAAACTGCCACAGATTTGTGCTGAAAAGGGGGGGATGAGACGCAGGCAGATCTACAAGAGAAGGACGGTGGAGCATCTGCACAAAACAACTCCAGCTACACATGGGCGGTTTCCAGCACATCTCACGTCCCAGACAACACTTGAATCCGCCTCAGCAACTTCTACCATTCCTCAGCCATCCTAACTAATTTCTACTATTGAGAGATCGGACATGAACAGGAATGACCACACGTACACACAAGACCTGGCTCATGCAGTAACAAAAAACACAGCGCTCACGACCCCCAGATAACCCCAAACGGGGGATAGCATCACTGGAGCGTGGATTCCATTTCGGGCTTTCGCGCGGGCCGCAGTCCCACGGGACCTTAGAGCCCACAGCCCCGCGGCTGCTGCCGAGGCTGTTCTGCGAGGGGTGCGCCCGGCAGCCCGCACAGCCCCGCTCCTGCCTGGGTGTCTCCAGAGCCACCCCGGCACACGGCAGCGGCCGTCACGCCCGGAGGACCGGGATGCTGGTGCGCACTCGTAACTCGGCGAGGGAGCGGGGAAAGAGCATGAAAGGAAACTCGTGAGAGAAAATACCTGCCTTACCTCTCTGCCGACTCCTCAGAAAGCGCAGCAGACGCTTGCATGTACAAAGCTTTCCCAAAAATCACGAGGATCTCCGCTCAGCACGAAGAAAAGCAGGCGCGCTCTCGCCCTCCCCGACCCGCCCCTGCGAGCAGCCGGGTTTCCCTCCGTGAGGATTCCCAGCCCTCCGAGAGCCCGAGGGTCCCCGAAGGCGCCGCCGCCCCCGGAACCGTTCCCCTGCCTGCTCCGCTCGGGGGGAGGAACAGCTGGAAGGGTGACAGCACAACACGCTCCATAAATTTCCCTCAATCTTCTGCAGAAGTGAGTCCTTGAGAAAAATACCTAAATCCCGTTGTTTGTTGACATAGTAACCACATTTAAGTTTTTGTCCCACTCAGAAGCCCTCTGCATAAAACAATTCATTAAATGAAAGATTTATCCAGCGTGCAGAGGGCTGGTTTGTGTGGTTTTATTTGTCCAAGGAAGAAATAAAGAAACTGAACGTTTATACACTAAAGACTTCCCACCCAGACCAAGGAGTTACTTCATTACGGCAGATAATATTAAGAACTTCCACAAGCCATTGAAGGAAATGTATTGCCAAGTAAAAGGGGGAAAAAAAATCGCTATTCAGATAAACAGCCCATTTCTAATATGTAAGTGAAGTAAAATTTTAGTAACTTTTCAGGAGGTCAAAAATGTTTTGTATTTTTCCTCTAACTTATTCACATGTATTTATCCAATTTCTCCAAAGATGCTTTAAACATTTTAAAAGTTCCCAACAAAATTTGTAAAACCACGGCAGATACTGTGAGAAAGAGCAGAGGGTCAGAAGCAAGTAAAGCCTGTGGAAGATTTTGCTTCCCTAGTCCTATGGAGATGAGCCCTATGGAGATGAGCTCTTTAGTCTCCGGGCAGTGGAGAGAAGAAAGATAAAAGAGAATTGAGCTGCAGGGATCACGTGGGGTTTAATGGGTTTTAATGCATCCCCTCATCCAAACTGCTGCCACCCTACACAGACCTACATGCAGATTTCTATCCCTTTTACTGGTAATTTAGGCTATGGGAGCAGCCTGGCAGGCTTGCGCAAACCATGCTACCCTGCAGGGCTTTTTTGACCCCAGTTGCAAAAGGATGGGGGTGGGGGATAAAATAACAAAACCCGAACCTTGGTATTTCGAGTTGAAAAGAGTCCTGCAAGCAACGTTTCAGCGTTTTAACTCAATGTTGCTTTAAAAACTACCTGATTTACAAATATCTCTAAGGGTCTAATTGTCTATTATTTACTACAGAAAGCTTTCTCTCTGATCAGGGTTAAATGTATGCTTAAGCTCAGAAGCAGCAGAGCAACATAAAGAATGAGAGATCCAGTATTTTCCTCCAACCTTGAAATTCATTACAAGTGACCATAACCTTCCCCTCAACACCCAGGCAGCTTAATTTTCTTCACACCGTGCTCATCTTCTCCTTCCCCTCCCCCAAACAAAACAAAACATAAAGAAAACAAAAAAAATCAGAGAAGTTCTTAATCCACATCTTTTTACTGGGCTATAGCTAAGAATCATTTCCTGAGCTGTCATTTAAATGAGAAAAGAGAAGAGAGAAAGAAAGGAGAATCTTAAATGTGCATTCACAGCTTTAGAAATCACACCCTTTGAAGACGTTTCATTACAGTTTTAAGGATAGATTCTGAAATATAGCTACAGCATCAGTACATATTTCTCAAATTATCACCAGCTGATATCCTGACCCCATGCCAAATATATAGGTGCTATTTTAAATGTTGTATATGTTGTGAGAAACTGGTAGGTATAATGAAGCTTATGAAGCTCTGACACAAAACCAGGCTGCTGTGTATTGCACTGTGCTTGTGAGGACAAAATATTTTCAGTAGACAAGATTTTGTTACGTTTTTTACATATTTTAAAGCAGGTCCAAAGGGTGGACCACTAGCCCCGTGCTCAGGCTCCATGGATGACTCAGTGAAACCCATGGAACTACTGGAAGTGTTTGTAGCTCTGTTGGCTCCAAGGTGGTGTGAGGGAGCTACACTTCTGGCCAGGCCTCCTTTGGACTTGCTGTGGAGCTCAGTTTGACATTGTACCTGAGCAGCTGGTGACAACTCAAGGTGAGTGTCACTGTCATCTTTTCCTTGCATCCCTTGCCACAGGCAGTGTTTGTCTTGCACTGTGTGCTGGGGCAACGGGGTTTCAGTGGGCTGATCCACTTGAAAACCAATGCACCCAAAAGCCATCATTTTCCATTTCATCAGCTTGTTAAGCTGACATGTCTACAGTCGTGCAACTGCTGGATGCAGCTCAGGCAGGTGGGTGGGCAGTGCAGTGGAACAGCAGAACAGCAGCCCCCAGTTGCACTAGGTTATACGTATTATTAAATTCCCCTCTAAGCTTGTTTGGGCCTGTGCTCTCTCAGTCACATGGAATAACACTCTTTCCTTGTCCTACAGATTGAAAACCACTGGCTATAGAAAATCAGAGTCTTCACAAACTCAAAAATTCAACTTTAAATAATGTATCACCATCTAGCAAAACCTGACAAGATATACAGGAAGTAAAGCTGGTTTATTCCTGTACATTGTGCACACCAAACAAATATTCCAATGTTGGCAAAATCATAAGTACTAAAATCGCTCTTCTCTTTTTAAATTGAGCCCAGATCTATGAACTAAGCTATTAGTTGGGGGTAAGGGTGGGGGGTGAAGTCACATATATTCTGTATTATTTTTCAATATCATTTTTGCTAAGTCTGTTCAGCTTTGTTTTTCTGAATATTTTTTAATAAAAATGTGAAAATAACCTGCTTGCACTGTTTACTTAGAAATTATATAATAATGAGATTGTCTTACCACATGTAGATAACTAGGAATTGTAGCAATTTGACAACATCATCCACAGGATTTCATAAGATAAGGGAAAGTTGCACAAGCACACTTACTAGACCTGCTATTGAAGATGAACCTCTACACTGATGAGATGGCAGAAAAGTCCGGCCTTTAGTAATGGTGTTTTAGAAAGCAAAGGAGTGAATGAACTCAAGAAATGGGCTTTGGCCTGGAGCTGCGGAACTGCAGCTGCGAGCACAAAGCATTAGCAGCTGCTTAGTGCTATGTTTGCAAATGCTCTGGTTCCTGTAGAAACACCTAATCCTTCCTGAATTCTGGCCAGCATTTATGGTTAAGTGCAGACAGTAAAAGGCTGTTCTCATTACCTCCTTCTTATCTGTATGGTCCGTTTTGTGTGACAATGGATTTTCACCTAGAATTTTAAATCTTAATTATTCTGGCCATGTATTCGGCATCTATTTACATTGCAATGTGTGCCAAAGACCTGTTTGCTGGGGGATGCATGGTGGGGTGGAAAGTTTGGGTACTGCCTTAGCCATAGGGAACAAAACAATATAAGGAAAGCACAGGAACCCACAAAGCCCTTAATGCAAATCATAAACTTTCTATAGGCATTCTTGATCTATCCCATAGAATGTGATACTGATTTATGTCCAGCAATGGAAGTCTCAAATATCCTTTCAACAGTGTCTGGAGGGATTAGCAGATTGTCAGAGCTGGGGCTGAGAACTCCTTCCCATTTTAGGATTGACCTCCTGAGTGCTCTGACCATAAATCCAGTTTCACAGAATCATTTCCTTGGGGTCCTATTCAGTCCAGCAGGACACAGCCCACAAAAAGCCACAAAATACTGAGGCAAGGTGAAAATGGAAAACCCAGGATAAAAGCACATTGCAAACAAACAAGATTTGTGGTCCACTCTTTGGAAAGCTAAAGCTGAAATTCCTGGTTTTTGAAGGGATGCCCCTTACCAAAAGCAGATTGATGAACTGAGCTCATTTTGTGGCTGTTTCACTTGCTCAAGCTTTCTAAACTTTGTGCATGTACCCCTGTTCAGTATGGTGTTCTGGAAAGTTTGACATCACCTTATTTCTGATCTTTATTGGATCTGGGCCCTAAATACCACAGTTGTGGATTTATCAGCTACAGCAAATAGACCATGTCTGATGAGGCAGGCATCCTATATTCAAATAGGGAGGCAAGTGCAATGTATTTGCTGTCTACAGCTCTTGATGATGTAGCTGTGTCACTCACAAGAGCAGCTGGTGATAAAACAGCTGTCCTCTTTATGATGGAGCTGGAGTTTGACTGACTTTACCATAACCTGACCTATCTCGCTCAATGAGCAGAAAAATCTGCATTTTCTTCCTATGGAATTGTTTTGCCCTGTGTTAACTCCTTTACCCACTCACCACAGAGTCAAGATGAGCATCAGTGATGCTCCAAGAGAAACAACAGGAGTGCACCCAAGTGGAAAGAGGAGAGGGGCTGCCTGGCACTTTTTGGCAGTAGTTATCTTTTAGCCCAGTTCAAATATACTGCCTGACTGTACCCTTAGGACCCAGCTAGAGATGATGTCCAGGCCACAGATTAACAGGGTTAAGAGGTTATTTCTTTATCCCTCTCACACTTCCATGAAGAGTACTGCTTCCTCAGACCTGCCAACAGGTCTCAGACCTGCCCCTCAGTCTCAAAATGATGTGGAAAACAAAAATCTCCTGTGAAAATCCCTGAGGCTAGTACAGATCATTTTCACAGTACTGTGCCAGGGAGTGATGAAATGAGCAATTATATCACTGCATCAGAGGGTAAGGTTTCACCAGGTGCATGCCTTAGTTAATGCCTTGTTACCACTGAAACAGGGCAGTCTCCTCTCTCCCTCCCAGGTAGTGGTCTTCGCCCACACCTCATGCCAACTCCACTATTCCTCTGACAATTTGATGAACCAGTTCAGCTCACTTAACTGACAGAAAGTGCTTATTTTATTTTCCCTGGGTTTTATAGCCTGTGAGATGAACCAGCTCACACAGGACTGACAGAGCATTCACAACATGCAGTCAGGAGCCAGGACCATGCTTGGGCTGGATTGCATTGTGATGGGAAAGAAGGGCAAGAAGGGCTCAGTGTACAATAACATCTTAACATGGGTCAGCTGCAGACTCCCCTTAACAATAGCTGTTATTGCTGTTTCCTAGCTGAGCCTGAGATCTGTCCAGCACATCCTCTACAAGCCGTGGTGAGGATAGATGGATGGTTTGCACAATGCTGGAGACCTTTCATCTCCTCTCAAGGAAAAGCTCATTCTTGACATAGACAGGAACAAGTCCCAGGAAAGTGTTAATGTCTTTAAAGCTGCTGTGCAGCTTCTTTGCCCTTCAGGGCCCTGGGAGCTTTGACTCACCAAGCTGTCCATTCAGATGATGCAATACTTGTACATGGACACATTGTCAGAGGACTCTAGTAGGAGAAAAATCAGGAAAAACAGTGGAAGAATTAAATGCTCTTTTTCCATCCGGCCTTTTATTTGAATTCCTGCCTTCTGATTTACCAAGTTACCTTGTGATTCTTGACTGCTTTGCTTGCAAGCCTACACGGGCTCCACTCCAGCCCAGGTACAGATGCTGACATCATCTTCCCCCTCCGGCTGGCACTTGCCTGCTAATGAAATACAACTGCACAGAGGAGGAAGGAAATTCAGGGAGTGTCAAATGTCAGCTTGAGTGCCAGCATGCCATATCAGGCTGGTGCAATCACCCCTGACTTTGCTTCAGAAGGATTTGGAGAATGTAATTTCTTTTTGTATTATATTTTGTAGCAAATACTTGTAGGGTGAAATTCTGCCTTCTCCCCTGCTGGCTTTTGTGCTGTGCAGGTTGCTGTAGCTGGTCATGTTTCAAACAGGGCCGAACACTTGTGGGAGTGATTTCAAATTACTTTATAAATGTCCTGCTTACAGGAAGGCATGACATTTTGAAGGGGTAGTTTACCTTCTAAAAAGGAAAATCCTTTCAAAGGCCTCCCAACATTAGTGTTCAAATCTCTTGCTCAGATGACCCAGCAAGTTGAAAGGTCTGCATCCTGCCTGGACTAACAGTTTTGGATTTCCTCTTCTAGCCATGAATCTTCTGGATGAGAAGTGCTTAGAGAGGCAGGACTTAGAAGCTGTATGCTTTCCCAAGCACAGCCTTCTTGTGACACAGCATCAATCAATCAATCAATATTGGAACATTGTTCTTAAATGGGTAATATGTCTGCATGTAGCCCAAGCTGTGATACTAACTCCACCAGTATCCTCTGACCACTGAACCAAGTTAAAATCTAGATGCCACAGAAATAAAGCCTTTGCTATCCTCCTCTCCAATTTCCCTTCCCCTCCATCCTCATTTCCACATTCCTCCCTCTCCCTATTTACTTGTCCTGACTTAATTCTTTGCCATTCTTGTGAGTTGAATTGTCTTATTCTTGTTCTGTAATTGGAGCAGTGCCAGAGCTGGCAACAAGGCAAGCAGCAAAGATCCATGGTGAAGAGAAGTGAGAGGAAGAATGGGTGAAGAAGCTGGATTTCACTCTTGCCCAAAATGCAACCTAATTGAGAGCCAGAAGGCAGGACAGGGCATGAAGGGTCTAAAAGCCAGAGCTACAGTGCAGGTAGCAAATCACGCTGTGCCTGTGTCTGCAGAGGATGCTGTAGTCTGAGATGCTCCCAGAGAGTCGCTGTTTCCCCAGCCTGGTTATACCCAGGTTCAAGCCAACATGAGAGCAAAGAGCTGACCATTGTTCACTTCCATGTTTTGGCATGAGGTCCAGTACTCTCCAGTCATGCTGCACTGACTATTGAAGCAACCACAGGAGGAAAGGGTGGCATGTGACTGTGGGAAGCATGTCTAATTTGTCCATTTAAGCCCCCTTTAAATAAGCCCTCTCTTCTACAAGGCAAGTCTCACTCTTTGGCAAGGTACATGGATAAACCTGGCTTCCCAGGCCCCTGGGAATACCAGTCAGGAGAGCAAACCCTCACAGAGCCTGCAGCTCCTGTGAGTTCTGTGGACCTCATCTGGTGGCTGCTGCCATGCTTCCCAGGACTTGCTACCTGACCTGCCTTACTTGGGATTTTCAATTAGCTGGACTACCTCATACTGGAGGACTGATTAGCTCATCTTCTTGCTACAGTGGTCCCATCCCAAAAGAATGACTGAGGAAAGTGACTCCCAAGCACACAAAGTTGGCCCCTTCCCAGCTGCCATGTGGGAATATAAAGAAAGGCTCTGAGGAGCCAGCTCAAAAGACCTCATGGTATCTGTGCTGAGGACCTGACAAGATGACTTCATGTTTCCTGCCCCCAGGCTTTTTGAGCAATATGTATGTAAAAGCTGAAGCTGAGCATATTTTAAAACCTATAGTCCCATATGTAATCAGTGCCTTATTGGATTTTCAGCAATGCAAAGGGACTAATAGGTAATTTGGAAGCTACCTGGAAGTCACTTTTTCATTTTATGTGTGCCAGTATTTTTCCATGTTGCTCCATGTAACTAAATTAAGTGTTCTGATAACAGTGCTAAGAGCAGTGGAAAAGCCAACATATTAAATAAACTTGGCCACCTCGTGTATTTTACATGCCATCTCTTGCTCACAGCCTGTGGGTTTAAATGCCTGGCAGCTGAAGCTACTGCACAGAGCTGAGAGTCCTTGCAATTCACTCTTCCTTGCTTCATCTGAATCTGAGTTTGTCGACTTTTATCTATTCACCAGGGCAAAAAACACAGAGCTTTTTGCATGGCTGGTCTGCAGCCCAGACGGTTGGAGGCCTATTTGGACCGAAGGAGAAGAGTGGTTTAGAACTACCCTGAGAAGTCCTTGAACCTCAGGACTGCAGGGAGACTTCAGTAAAACAGTAGGGTGTTGCCACCATCCATTCCAGCCACTACACTGCCACGATGCCAGGAAAATCAGGAGAGGTGGTTGGGTTTTTGTTGTTGTTTTTTTGTTTGGTTGGTTTTTGGGTTTTTTGTTTGGTTTTTTAATTATTTCCAGGACAATATTATTCTGAACGTATCTTTTTCACTGATGGATATTATGGAGTTACAGCCATGTTTTCTTTTCCAGCCCCAGCTGTCAGTTAGAGGTGAGAAGTTGGCCTCCCAAGTTGTCTTCTCCTGGATCCTGGCAAGGCAAAGCAACACCTGTGACCAGATAGCCCAGAGTAGGGCCACAACTCATCTGCTAGCATGTGGGGGCAGGAGCAGATATGGGGAACAAAGTGGTCTCTTGTTCAGAACAGAAATGTGTTTACTCTGACTTGGGTGACACACTGTGGGTGTTGTATTTACCATTTGTACCTGTACTGACATCCCACTGTGTGAGTACAAAATCAAATTAAATCGACTGTGTTATTTAGAAGGCATTTACTCCTACATGGAGGCACTTGATTACTTTGTTGACAAGTGCTGTGGAAATGTTAGTCTATTAAGGAAGGTGAAGCAGAACCACTTACAGATCGTAAAAGTTTAGTGGAGGGGTTGACCCCTACAGAGTTTGGTAACATCACCAATGTGAACACAGTGTTGCTGTCCTTCTGGTCCTCTGGAAATTCACCCTCTGTAGCTCCGTAAGGTCAGCATAGCCACTTGTGATCTGTGGAGCATATCCCATCAAGGTTTTATCTTCTGCCCCTCTGTGAGTGGCTGACACTGCCTGCTTATCCCTGCTCACAAAAACACAGCTCAGCCTAGCCTTCACAAAGCTCACTCCGGATTTTGCTGGAATAGTTCCCTGAACTGCAGGGGCCCCAGTGACATTTGCACCCTGTTTTGCTAAGTAGCAGTCCTGGCTCCTACAGTTGGTCACATTGGGCCACAAGTTTAGTTGTCAGTGAGTGAAATGGAGTGGCTGTTGGATCATAATCACACTGGTGTTACAACCAACAGCCAAATGTCCGCTGACACAGAACTTCAGCCTCCTACAAGCATGATTTTCTCTATTCGTAGAAGAGCAAACAGCTCAGCACATACTTTTTATAAAGTCACAGGAAGCAACGCAGAAAAGAGTGGTTTTGTAGGGGAGCATGTTACTGTCAGAGGGAGAAACTGCATCTTTTTTTGAAAGAAAACTTTTTAAAACCCTAAACTTAGTGCTATTCACTTTGGCTTTCTTGGCACACCCTGGGGTGTTTACTAGTGGGGATGAGAATTTACACTGTTCAGACTCCTCAGAGAAGTGACTGCACTAATCAAACCACCCAAAGTGTGATTATGGCAATGGCTTCCCCAGAGCCCTGTGTTTTGGTTTTAAGTAAACAAATAGCCACCCAAGCAGGAGGAGGATGACTCAGATAAAATCACACAGATCTGTTATATATAGCAAACACGAAATATGCCTAAGATTCCTCTGATACTTTAAAAAGGACAGTTTAAAAGGACTAAACTTTCACCCTCTGAGACTCCATAGGTTCTAATTGAACAACTACAATAAAGTTAATGTATTAATTTCTTAAAATAAAAATTCTTCTGCTTCTTTTTAACTAGGCCAAATGGCACATTTCAAAGTAAAATTTTATTACTTTAGATGCGAACAGCCTGAATTTCTTGCTAATATTTGCTGATTTCAGAAAACATAGCACTTGCTTATACCTAGAAAATAAAGGGGTGCAGACCTTACCAGCTAACAACCTTCCTGTTTATACAAAATCCAATTCTCTGAGCTGTACTGGACCTCTAGGCTTTCCATGTGATGAAGGATTTCTGACAATGCCTACCCATGCGTCAGGGTTTGGGATACTTCTTTTTTTTGTTTGTCTCTCAGTCTTAGAATTTTTCCCCATTCTTGTTGCTGGGAGGCGAGAATGGGTGGGTGATTAAGAAAGACACAGAGTTGGCTCTGAGATGGGTGCAGCTGGCTAGCCATTATCTAAGATTCCCTGGTATCTGAGATTTCCCCTCAGAGGGGGGCAGATACTGGGGGAATGGGACTAGTTAAAAAGAGCCAAGCACAGCTGGAGGGTACCTTCTTCGCTCCTGGACACTGAGAGGAGAGGGAGAGAGACTGCCTGGAGCTCCACGAAGAATCTTCCTTCACTGTGGGCTTCTGTTTCCAGTTGCATGTTTCTACCAACTCTCCATCGCCTGCTCCAGTGTCTCAAGG
>VYZT01025817.1:36072-63836 GCA_013400735.1 Pomatostomus ruficeps
TTCTATTCTAAAGGAGGCTTCGTCCTTCTTTAGCAAATACCTGTCTTTGAAACCAAGACACCATGCAAACTATTCTTCAGGCACCCATTCTTCAAATGTGCTTCTTCCTCACCTCCCCTTACTCACAGGGCAGTATAGTTGGTCAAAACATACAATAACTCAAAGAAAGGACAGTCGTGGAGCAATTTCCTTATGTAAATAATTTCATATAAGACTCTTTCCCACTTTTTTAAATCAGTGCATTGATATGTGTTTCAGTTCTGGTTATGTCCACCAACAAATGACAGAAACAAGTGACATACATTGGAATAGAATATCACACCATCACAGCCTCTAGTTCTCTGGAAACTGAACTTCAGCAGCAGTTCCCTTGGAAGTAAGAGGAAAAGCACACTGAAACTTTGTTCCTTCTACCTATCCTAACCTACTTCATGTTTTCCTCAGTCTGTTGCCTCTGCAGTGTTGCAGGCGGATGGAGGGACACTTGCAGGGAGCAGAAGTCACATTTCTTCCCCCTCCCTCCATCTGTACTGCGGGCACCATTGGCACAGTGAGCTAGGGAGTGGTTGGGGCTCAGAGGACAGCTGTGTTTGCCCTCTTTCCCTTCCTTATGCGTGCATACAGTCACTTCTAAGCAAAAAGTATCCTCAAGCCCTTTAGGAACACAGAGTCAGCTAAGCTGGAGAGAAAGTAATAGGGAAGAAAAACAAGGCTTGCCACAGACAGACACAAACACCAATGCCACCCTCAGCCACAGGGAGACATCAACTCCCAAACGCAGGTTTCCTTCCCCAAATGCTGGGAGAGGGCCCCTGGACAAATGAGGTCAAGCCTGGGTCAGTGAAAGGAGGATATAGGTCTTTTAATGTGTAATGAGGCAGAACCTAAAAATTTACTGAAGACAAAGGCAAAGCAGCCAGGTCAATACGGAGCATCAGAGGCAGCCCTGAACCTGTAGATACTAGGAAAGGGACGAAGCACGTTCAAGATCCGGACATAACAGGAACTCCATTAGCTGAATCCCAGTTTTCCTTTGCAATTTAGCAGAATTCCAAACCACAGGGCACTGAGCCACTCTGGGCATAGGGCCAGGAGAAACACCTCACTTGTCTTTGGATCTTTGTTTTCCTGTTTGTATAATGGTCCTGGAGGTAGAAGAGCAGTTCAAAACTACCTTGGACATGAGGGAAGGCTTTGGGCTTCCATCTGAACTCTTAGATCATACCCGTTGCTGCCTGTGTGTCACTTGTGCTCTCAGCGCTGACTGGGAGGGCAGTCAGAAGAGGGCAGGGGCAAGTGAGTGAGGATTAACAACTCTTTGGCAATTCTGATAAATCCAGGCCTGCCTAATTATGCTTATAAGACATTAAAGGTAAAAAACCTACATCTAGATGGTGACATGCTGGAAGACCATGACTGACTCCGAAGAGGGCTTTGAGCTGGAAATTACCTGGAAGATCAGAATCAAAATCCACAGTTGCCTTGTAGTCTTCTCCAGAGTGTGGAGCTAGGCAGAAACTAGATTTAGTATTAGTTAAATAAGTGTAGATAGTTCTTTACTGCTTCATTGGCAATTTACATATTATTTTCTGTTCCAAAAGAAATTATTAGAGCTGAAGAAAATGTGCCACTATGGCATCTTCCTGTGTACTAGTTACTAATGGATGGTTCTTTGGTATCCCATTATAAATCCAAACAGTTCATGTTATAAATGGAAATGGTGAGTGACAACAGTCCTTTCATCTTTGCTTCACAGCATCTTTTAATGCTCACTAACAAAAAACTTCCTTTCCATTTTGTCATATTTCTTATAGACTCAATGGAGACAGGAATCAGAATTCATAAAAATGCTGGACACAAAGCCAGCTTTTCACAAATAATAAGCAACAGCAATAAATAATGATTGAATTGTGAGAGGTATCAGACTTAACTGTGCCACAAAATCAAATTCTTTATCTCAAAAAGCAAAGACAATACCAGAAGTGGCAGCTCAAGTACACTTCTGCTGCCTCAGAGGGGCAGCCAGGCTTGGAAAGGCCCCTTCTAAGCTCAGTGACACTGAGAGGACACGCTGACTGTCACTGGCCTGTCCCTGATGAGTGGACATCTTTCTGCAGTGACCCACTGCTCACACTTCCACCTCGTCTGCTGAAGTGCAATCAGTCATTGCACACTGCAGGCCCACGTTCCAGGGATGTGACACTCATCTCATGTCATCTCGAGCCAACACCCCAAGAAACCCATGCAAAATCCAGCAACAATTGGGAAAAGATTAAAGGGAAAGACTGAAAGGCATTCCCTTGTCTTTTCCTTTGTCCTGGAGCCAGGTGAAGGTATGAAAAGGGTTGTTGCTCAGACTGCTGTGTCTTGAGCCAGCCAGTCCTGTAGCACTGAGTTATTTTAATTATCCAGTTCTTTGTGGATTGTTTTAGATTTTACAGTCTTATTGCTCCCATTGATGCAGGAAATTCTGAGGAAAGGGTGAAGGCACTCTCTGTAATACAGTCTGTCTGATTGTCAGCCCCTGGAGCCACAAATTTTGGGGAACACCTGCAACATCTCAGGCAGAACAAGCTGTCCTAGAAGTGAACTGGGAGCTGCCAGAGGGGACCAAGAACCCCAGCTGAGTAAACCAGGCAGAAAACATTCATATGAGGAGCAGCCCTTCCAGGGCCAGAACAGATACAAACCACACATCTCTTCTTAATAGCCAAGAGCCAAAAATACTTGCATTCCTCACATCTGGCAAATCATGATCCAACTTAATATTGACACCTAATAATAATGTACCACAGCTATTTGTGACCCTCCAAAACCACTCTGGCTCTCAGAAACTGCTTCAGACTGGAACTGCTACATCTGTTAGATGTGAATATATATGAGAAAACATAAATATACCTTCTTCTTCTCTCCTTAAAACAGTTTTTGTTACACCCCACATTTCCAGAGGGAATGTCTCTACAGAGAAACACAACATCAAAGTTCTACAGGGATTGTAGAAAGCTAACATATGGAGAGATGGCTTTCTTACTCTGAATTGAAGATGACTTAAATTAAGAAATCAATTAAAGATATTTTGGTTAGGCATAGTAGCTCAGATATCAAAAGTTACAAATATCTTCTTGCCTCTGCTTAGGGAGGATGATATTCTAAATATCTGATTTCAAGTTGAGTGAAGTTACCCGATTGTACACAGTGCAGCAGCAGACTTCTGGGCAAATTGTTACAACTGCCTGCAAGGTATGGTGTGGAATGAGAACAAACAGTTATTTCAGACATGCACAGGTCAGACAGCTTTTCATCTGGTCTTGATTACAGAGGAGCAGATTCCCCCCTTGCATGCTTAGCATTAGGTAATAGAAAATAATGAGAGCTTTGCATCCCTGTGCCCTAGCCCTCCTTAAAACAAGCTGTGCAGCATGAGAGATTAGCATCCAGCAAACAGCTTCCCTTTATGTAACAGGCATGAGTAGCAATATGGTTGGAAGCTTGTTTCAGGAGATGTTCTATTCCATGATACTCCACTATGCAGGAGTATTTCAAATGCACACAGCTCTACAGTTCAGGTCTTCTGAATGTGCAGTGTGACATGGACAAAGTAATTACTATAATTACAAAAGAAAACAAAATGTAAATCTGTATCTTACTATTGCTGAGCCTCACCAATGCAGTTTGTCTTTTTATGTTTCTCAAGTGAGTGGAAAAAAATAATTATGGTCTGAGAAAGTCAGAACACATCAGTATTAGCTCCCTGCTAAAGCTGTGAAGGTGGGAGCATGGGAGGCTGGTCACACAGCAGCCTGGAACCTGCTGATTGCGTCTTCAAGCTGCAGTCCATTAAGCATGGCACCTGGCTCAGGGGCAGGTCCCAAAGTGTCGCAGAGCTCAGCAGCCTCCCTGCTGCTTACTGCCTCTTAGGCAAAAGGCAGCAGGTTGCTGGACCACAGATCATCTGCATCTGGCATACAGGACCAGAGGATAGGAGAGGCTGCAGTGTAGCTACGAATGTATGGATTCAGCAGTGGGAAATCAGAGACAATTCTGTGAGCCTCACAGTTAGCACATCATATTTAGCAAATCCTCTGAGGTGGTTTGTAGTCCTGTAAGTCCACAATAAAAGGCATAATAGAAAAAAAGTGATGGTAAAATGTGTTATGCAAACTGATGAAAAACATACCAGAAGGCTGGGACTGCAACTCCAAAGGATGTCTACTTGAGCAGAAGCGGGATAATACAGGTGTGGAAGGGAAACACATCTCCCTGTGCACCAGAGTGTGCAAGAGCAAGTGCAGTCTGGCCCTCTGTGAAACAAACCATGACACAGAAGTCGAGAAGAAAGGGTTAGATGTCCTGATGTGAGGGTTTCTGATGGACTGCTATCTTTGCTGCTAAACTCTGGCTCTTGAGGCCCTTCAGTGAATCTTTAATTCTGAAATGACCTGACTTTTATTGAGACATCTTGTGGTTATGTGATGCAGACTTAGAAGCTTACAGTGAACTGTCAAAGGCTTGGAGAAGAAAAAAATATGAAATCCAGCATTTTCAAATCAGCTATTCTAAAAACAACCAACATACTAAGTATGCATTTGGCTGTAGGAAAAGTTGATATTTTCCAAGGCAATATGTATATTTAGTGCATGCAGTTTGATTTCTCCAGGCTAATTTTATGAACTTACAAAAATTTTTTGAGACCCTTGAGAGTTCCCCTAGGCATTAGACAGTACCAAATAGGCAACTGAGATCTTTGTTTGGGATTCTAGGAATTTAAATGATACTGACTCTGCATGACACACAGCTATGTGAGATTTACCTCTGGGATATTTGAAGAACTCAGAGGACCAGCTCTAAAGCAACCATGATGCTCTCCAGGGCTAACTAGGGGCAGCCCTGGTGAAGCTCAGTTCTCTATCATCTACAGTGGTAGAAGATTGGACAGTGATGCCCCTTTACAGCTGTGACGCAGCCTTTTATTACCCTAAGTCTTGCCTGCCAACTACATTTATTTAGGATCGACCATCAGCTTCTTTCATTGTGTCTTTAGAACAGTGTCAGGGTTTGGAATACTTTTCTTTTTTTTTTAGCTCTCTGTGTTGGAATTTTTTCCCCATTCTGCTTGCTGGAGAGTATAATGGGTCAGTGATTAGTTACTGGAAAGCAANACGTTGAGTCTGATGTATCAGGGCTTAAGTACTGAGCTCTGTGTTACAAGTGTTTGTTTCGCAGGGATTAATTTAAAATGCACTGCACTGACAGGTGTTTTTAAATTCTCTCCTTGGGTAAGATTTAAATGATCGTTTGGAATTGGTTTGTACCTCCAGGCAGCTCAAAGCAATGGTTCTTTTATCTTGAAGCAAAACATCCTACCACCTTAAGTCATGTATGCATTAAACAAGGAGTCATTTAATGATATCTCAGTACTGGGTGAACCAGATATCCCTGTCTGAAGTCTACCTGGCTGGAGATACAATAGTCGTAAGGGGAGAAATTCCACGTGCTGCCAGCACTACAGCACCTAGATGTGGGGAACAACGTCTAAAACTAGAGATGCCTCCTTGTCCTTTTCACACAGAAGGCAGGCTGTTATCAAAACACAGCAGAGGAAAAAAATCTGATACCAGGTATCTGATGGAGTCACAGGTGCTAAACAGGTGCATAATGTAGCAGCTTGTGGAGACAGCAAGGAAAAGAAAGGGAGGCAGCCAAAGGTGCCACCACACGGCCAAGTAGTATGCAGGGAAAGGGACCCACTGGGGGACATTGGGAGCTGGGGTTATGCCCTCCAGACATGCTTACAGCCTGCTGGGAAGATTCATCTTCAGACAGGAGGGACAACTGCCAAAGATCCCAAGCAGAAATGTCTGAACAGCCAGGGAGCTCTGTGCATCTTCCACTGACCAATGAGTCCCTTTCTGCCTCTCCTCTCTTCACACCATCACAGCCTCCCTCTCATTTACACCTCCTAGAGCTGCTTCCTCCTCTGTACTGGCCCCCCTCCATGTTATTCCTTCTTCACTTACCTCTCTAGCTGCTTTATTCCCCCTAAGTAAGGCAACATGGGGGGTTTTTTTGCTGCAAATTCATTGTGAGCTATACCCTTTAGTACTGTCTCTCTTGCTCATGGTGTGAGCTTCACTTCAGATAGCATCTGATATTCCCTGTCACTAGGGAGAAAAAGACATTCTAGTAGGAAATTATATTTTATGATGTCCAGCAGACATCTAGCTGCCTTTGGCCAGATGAGTCCTATCTTTGATGTATATTCCTGTTCTAAACCCATGAGGCTAAGCAGGGCAGTCTGCCATTCTCAGTTTGTATGCCTAGCAGAAGAATCCTTCAGGTTTACTGTTTCATCAGTCTCATGACAAACATGATTAATAACATACTTCTGTTACAAAGCAGTGTGTGAAACATTAACTAGACTTCCTTTTTTTCAAAGTACTTTTGCAAAAACTTCAACCCACTAGTCCTTATGGTGGTTAGCTACCTCTCTCCCTAGCAGGGCCATTGCACAGAGATGCAGGGATGAAAAGATTCTTGGAGCCACAGGAGAAAGAGCAAAAGGAAGAAGTGTGACTGCACATCTTAATAACTCTACAGCTTCCAAATCTCTGCTCCAAGTACCACTGATATATTTTACTTAATGATTTTTCCATGCAAAATTCGTAATGGAAAAGAATCCCAGAGCGAGACTCCCCACTTTTTCTTCCCTTTCTCAGGGTTTCAGAACTCTTCAGAAAACTTTTCTGCCGTCTTTTCTACACAGTGCTGGAACTGGGCAGAAGTTCTGAAGAGGTTCCCTTTCTCTTTTGTACGATATAGCTACAAAGGATATTTAGTGCTGTCTTCCACTACCTATGGGAGACTACAGAGAAGATAGAGCTAGATTATTCTCAAATGTGCACAGCAGAAGCAAAAGAAATGGATACAATGTGTAATAAAAGAAATTCTGACTCAATATAAAGAAAAATGAGGTTTTTTTAAGGGGATTTGGGTTGCACAGAGAGGTGGCAGAACCTCCATGTCTGAAGACTTTCAAAAGCTGACAGGACAAGGCACTGAATAACCTGCTTTCATGGGAGGTGTTTCAAGCAGGAGGTTGGGTTAGAGACCTCTGGATGTCCCAGAGGTCACTTCCAGCTTTCCCAATTCTTTAGAAATAGTCCCGTTCACATAGTCCCTACAGGAGGAAAGCTTCCCAGAAGACTCTCAGTGAGAAGTTCTGGAGGTTGTGGGAGTATCCGTGTTATGCAGACAGTGTAGGACAGATGCCTTCACATTAAGGGTTCAGAAGCCACACCAGATACCAGGGACCATTTAATTGTGGGACTGTAACGTAGGCTAATTTGCACTGCTTCTTTTTCAAAGCTGTGGTTCAGCTGGGGCCTCTTTGTTTCCCTTCTGGCAGCAAGTACAAACTATACCAGCACAGAGTGGTTTTAAGCGTGAAGTCAACTACTTTAAAATGACCATGCATTACTGATAAAAGGCTTAGAGGTAAATGTAGAACTTGTAGGCCTGTCAATCTAAGCTCTCCTGCTTTTTGAAAAGGTGCATTTATGACAAGACTGAAACTAGTTGTTTCTTGCCTCAGAGAAAACATCAGTTCTTTGTAGATTTTGAATTAGCTGAAAAATGTCTATGATCATTGTTAGAAGCCCATTTCATTCCACCTCCTCTGCTGAGCTTGCCACCCCTGGCCTCAAGCACAGCTGCCTGAGAATCACAGGAGCTCACTGCTTTTAAGATGCCATTAGAGAGATTTCTCTATGACTATATCACTATCAGGTGTTAAATAGCCAGTTAGGACTATTTTACAGCTCTAACAATGCTTGCATTTCTTTACTGCCAAGTATCAAGGTAAAAATTAGAGAGGGAAGCAATGACGAAGTAGTCTACATAGGGTTCTTCCTAGTCCTCATTGCTTAAGTGTGATTTCTGCAAATAACAAGCACAGTCAGATTTCTGAGGATATTCTATGCTGGCCTGGCTTATTTAAATTGATTAGAAGAGAAATATTGCCATTACCTTCAATGAAAGGTAAAACTAAACAACCTTGAAAATTCCACCTATAGCAAAAATAGACACAGTAAATTTGTTAGTTTATTACTGAATTCAAAACAGAGGGGCAGGACTGGGCAGGAGCAGAACTGAGAGAAGACCTTCTGTGTATAGTTGCTGGGCAGATATGTCAAGAAATGTATTTGTACTAATTAGATTTACTCCATAATATTTTTGTATTTAGGCAGGTTTTTATGTAGGAAATTTATGTATGTAGCTTAAATAGGATATTATTTATTTCTTTTTGCTATGACTTTCATATTGTCTATGTATTAGGTATCAGACAGAAGTCTTCATGTCATTTATGTAATGTTTACTGTGAGATTTTCCTCAGCTGGGAGAAGTTTTTTGCATGCTGGAGCAGTACAAGGAAGTACAACAGTAAATAATGAAATGTTTATAAATACTCTAGATGGACTAATTTGATGATTGTATTAATTTGATGAAGGTTGGACAACTACAGGCAGACATAAAAGCTAGGTTGATATTCTGTGAACATTGCAATTTTTCTTACACTTGTAGACTATGACAGGAGGTTTGAATCTATTACTGATTACCAGATTCATAGTTAATTTCTTATTAATTTCATTAATGAGTACTGAATTAATCCAATATACTACTGAAATGAGAAGATTCACAAGTCTGGAAGCAGTACAGTTTGGTATTTTTAACTAGCAACTGAGAGATGAATTTCATTCTATATATTACAGATACTCTACTAATTCCATGAACAAACTTAGAGAATTGAATTACTAATTCCGTGAACAAACTTAGAGAATTGAATCATCTCCACAGGGAAGCTCTCACCAGTGCATCAGATATAGTTCAGAATTACCTTCTTTTGTGAAGAAACCTGCTACAAGAGTCTGTCCTGCAAAGCCTTTGTGAAAAGCTATGTAAAAAATGCAATTATATAGGCCCTGTCCCTTCACCATGAGCTTCACCCTATTCATTTTAGAACATACATCCTGCTAAAGGTTTCAGCAAGGCTTGTGATCGTCTCTCTGCTCAGTGTATTTGTGCACTCCCCATTGGATCTCTATCAGAATTTTGCTTCAAGGAAGTTCTAAGTACTTTTAAGGATATTAATTTTTTTTTCTTCAAATTAATATAATAAAACTGCCAAAAATATCTTCAGAAAGGTTGAGAGGCAAGATTTAATCTTGTTTGAATTATTTTATGCCACAGAAAATTTCCATTGTTTCTTACCTTCCAAATACTATTCTTCAAATAACTTCTAAGGATTTATCTATGGAATATTAAAGTGGGTTCAATCCTGAACAGAAAACTGAATTACATAAAGTATCTCTCACGCCTATCCTTATTTTCAGCTTTGCTAAATGTGCAAGCTCTCCACGTGTCAATTTAGTTCAAGAAGTATTAAAAGAACCATCTTATAGATTCCTCAAAAACTGAATAGTATTTGTTCTGAAAATAATGCACTCCATGTGTCAGAATGGCATTGGCATCCTTTCACACATAATGGGATAACAAATAGGATCAGTAAATATGTCAGTGCTGTTTTGATAAGAAGTCAGTCATGGGACTTACAGTATTTACTTTCTACGCACTAAAAACTGGTGTGCACAGCCCCTCATTGGTTCAGCCCAGAACATAAAGGGATTCACATTTTACGCTGCACAACCAGAAGTTGTAACAAAGACAATGAAGAATGAAAAAAACTCTTTAGCCTGAGCTCACTCAGAGTCAATCAGATATGTAAGACAACAAATGGGACAATGTTGAAACTTTATGAGGAAATACCGTATTTACAAAGTTGTAGGCTGTTTTGGGTTCCATCTGTGTGGCATTTGGCAGCATAACTTAGATCAGTCAGTACTTTGCCAATATATTGCCAAAACCTATTTACCGAGTAAAATGGTTATCACAAGCAATGATCAGCTTCTTAAACCATTGAAACAAGAGTTCCAGTTGCCAATTTGAAGATCCAAAATCCTTCCATGTAATTAAAGATTTATGGATATTCTTTCCGTGCAGGCTGTAATTAATATCCCAAATTAAGCAGCATTTAGATATGTATTACATGCAAGTGAGCTAGCTGATAATCCGATTAGTTAAACCGTGGTTTTCCTCTGTGGTTTACAGATCCCTGAGGATCAAGGGTCTGCTTCTAAAGAATTTGGAAAGGACAGCTGTGGAAGCATCTCATATTACACAAAACCAATACAATTCCAAAGCAATTACTGCAATGAGCTGCCTGACTATCCCCTCTGTGAGCTCTGCTGCCTTTCTGCTGCCAGAAGCAGACAGGCAACTGGGGAGCTGTAGGGCAGGTCAGTTCAGCTCACTTTCCCACCTGGAAACAAAATTAACTTTCCAATGGAAACAACTTCTATATATGACTATTAAAAAAAACACAAACCAACAACAAAAAACCAAAAAACAGCTAGAAATAGAGCTAGAGAAGGAGAAAAGTGGGGTTTGGTTAGACTCTTAAGAAAAAGTCTGTACTTACTGAAGGTTAGATGTAATTAACATGAAATTATACCCATGCTACTCTCTACAAGTATATAAGTTCCCCACAGAAGACTTTGTTCTGCTCTGGAAAAGACTGAGGTTCCCCAAGAAAAAAGGCTTCAAACCTCTTTATAACAAGCCTTCTCCTGTCACAGGAGCTCTGTAGTAATAAAAAAAATTAGAAAATTAAGACAACTAGAATAACTAGTATGTTATAACTATAGTAATTTTACTACAAAAATACTTTGCAAAAATGCAGAATATGCCTTTGACTGCCACAAAAATACATTTTGTCTTAGCATCTCCTTGGAGGTATACCTCTGCTTTGCAAGATCAGATGCTCAATTCAGAGCAACAATATCCTCCAAAGTAACCTAGCGCTGCAGGAACTGAAAGCACATCAGAGATTCATTGGACTGCAAGAGCAATCATTCTGACAAAAAAGTCTTATCCCAGGTCAGCAAACAGCACATATCACTGTGTCCCCAGCAAAGAACACACGGTGATATCACAGGCCTGAATACAACCTTTCCACCCTCCACAAAATTTATTGTAAGCCATCAAAGAGGAAATATAGACCAAAAGACAAATACACCACCAGTTTCAAGACTTTGCAAGGCCTCAGTTTAAGTGTTAGAAATCTGCATCTAATGACATACTGGATAAAATGTCAAATTGTTATTTCATTATGACACTTCTGAAAGCCCACTTGTCCTAACACAGAGCAAATTACGAATACTTGAAATGAGAGTCTTAAACATCACTGAAGTCTCAAACAACAATGGGAGTTTCAAACATCTGTTTGAGATGCTTAAATCTCAGACATTTGTTCACATGCTTTGGAGAGATGGGTGGAAATGTTCACCCACCTACATAGAGAATTTTTGGAGATTATCCCTCTGGATAGGGTGTAGTTTCTCATTCAATAAGATCTTTTCACTTTCAGAAAATTTCAAACTCTTGGGCCTCGTTTTGTGCCCATAGGAAAACAACAGTGGTTTGGGTGGAAACTAAAAAGCTTGTTTGCAACTCAAGTGACCTTCAGGCTAGAATGAGTTGAGGGGGGTTGAGCTGCATCCTGTTTTTCATATAGTCAAAGAAGTTTGTAATGGAATTGGTCATCCTTTGCTTTGATGCTGAATCCTTTGCTTTTTAGCTGAATTTGGATCACTGTTATGCTATATGTCAGAAAAGTTCTGAATGAATAAGAGATGTGTTTGTTGCTAACCTTGCCACAGATTCAAATTTGCACAGGGAAAAAGGATCAAATATGGGAAAGTCAGGGTTATGGCGCAAATGCACAGATGAGAAGGCCAGTGTCCCTCTCTTTTCCTCCCACACATGATAAATCTCTCACTTTGTTCTCCAGATACTGACTGACCCCTCCACTTTTTGCTCTTTAACATGTTCCCACTAGGGGTATCCCCCCATCTCTGAAGTTTTCATTTGTTCTTACATTTCAAACAATATTCTTCTTATACAATATGGTAGCGTCATATCTCATGGAAGTCCTGGAATTTATGCACTTGAAAATACATGGGGCTTTAGCTGTCATTTACAGGAAGAATTTTTTGCACCATAAGTTATTCCAGCTTCCAGACTGCCTTTCATTGACATTAGGACTGCTTAAAGACCCTTACATCACCAAAGTAATATAAAAAATATTTTCTATAAATAATTATTAGCTCTTCTGTTTCTTTGCCCTCTCTCCATCCAATTCTAAATGACATCTCTTGCAAACTCAGTCCCTAGATAAGACTGGTCTATATCATCATTAAGCATAAGGAGTATAAAATTACTTATATTAAAACAAAAGCTTACATTCTGGAAAACACCACAGACATGCTGGAATACGCTAAAAATATGAAATTACTTGTGTAGATAAGACCTTATATATTTCTGGAACTGATACATTGCTGCTGCTGTTCCTTGAGGGTCATAGGTTTAATACAACACACTAGAAATAGTTTTATCTGTTTGCTATGAAATGGTACCTGAAGTGCGTTCAGACTAAGTGCTTCTACTTGATCATTACTATATCCATAAAAACTCATTTACTAATGAACAGAAGGTTTACATAGGGAACAACTATTGAATCCAGCACTTCTGAGACTGTAAATATAACTATTTTTTGCCTTTGGCCAATCTGTGAGCTGTCATAATTCAGGTTGCAGCTCCTTTTTTCCTTTAGGTATTGTGCCTCTCCCTTCCCTTTCTCCATATGTATTTTGAGCTGAGGTTGGCGAGCACTAAAGTGACATTGTGATGTCATAATGATGTAAACCCTTGTTACCCTTGTCCTCTCCCGTCCTTGTTGGGACATACCTAGATTTATGATAACCATGTCTTGACCTCCCAAACCAAGTCAGCTGGGAATCATTCAAACAGCCTATGGAAATACTCCTGTCACTGTATTGATGTGCAGAAGATGGCTTTTAAAGGCAGGAAAGTTAATATGAAATACTGGGTATTGCTGTAATGTTGGACCTTGACAGGAGTGCAAGTCCTAACCAAAATGGCAATCTCCATCAGCTGCGAATTCTCTTAGTAGCAAAAGCAAAACACCTTGGTAATGCACAGCTTATACACCAAAGAGCCCAGTATCCCTTCATCCTCTATATATAAAAAATCAAATTAAAAAAAACCCTAAAATGCAAACACACTGACTGCGAATTGTCAGCTATAAAAATTTGGTGAGAAATTAGGAGTAAATAAAGGTTACTCCATTGTTTCCTAGATGTACACGGAGTTTGTGTGTGACCTTGAAGCTCAGCAGCCTTTAGGTCTGCAAGGAACGTGCCCAAGACCAGACTATACAAATGTTACCCAGAAACTTAAGCACAGAGAGAGCTATAAAATAATCAGATATATTGGAGAATTACAGTCTTCTAAAGAGCTACCCAGAAAACCATCTAGGGGGTATTCAGATGAACTTATCCCAGCGTACCTCCTCAACATCCTCAGAAGACAGGCAGGTCCAAATGAAACATGACCCAAGCAGAAATGCACTGCATTTAAATATGAAAAATCAACAGTTATTTCCTTCCTTTCAGTGTGTCAGATCGAAAGATTTTGTCTGCTGCCTTTGGAAAGGAGCTTGCAAAATTCTCCAAAAAGAATGTTCTCAATAATAATCCATATTTAATGAAACTGTACAGTGGTTATATAACCAGTGCTAATTTCATAAAGAACCTAATTTAGACTTCATAAAGTACATAATACTTATGTCGAAAAAGCTTGAACATGTTTTACTAGGTCTGAACTGATAGTCTTATTCGTAAGAGATAAATGCTTCAAACAATTTGGTGCTAATATTTCAAGTCTCTACAGAAAAAATAAGTAAATGTACCAAGAGAAAACTGAAAGAAATTAATCTTGGATGTAGTTCTACTCCTTCAGATAGTTCTGAACAGTAGATTAATTCAATATTTTAATCACTCAACTCTGTACATTAGTTTCAGACAGTAAATCAGTCAATATAGATCACTAGTGGACTCATCTTTTAAAAAGACAATCAGTACTGGATAAGGAAGCAAAATAAGCATTTTTCTGCATATAACTCATGTTCTACAAAGGTGGGCTAAATCCTCATCAAACAAGGAGATAGGTAGCCAGGAGAAAAATAATAAAAGGAAACACCAGTATAGAACTGCAAATATTTCACAATACCTTACATAGAAAAGTCATTGTTGGCTGTGAGCCAGCGCTCCAGAGAGGATGTGTGGAGGCTGTTTTGTGACTATGTTTTGGAAATGAATTTTTCTTGTTTCAGATGGCTGGCTGTCTTGCAGAGCTGGTTTTTAGATGCTTACTGCTTGAATGAATATCTGAGATAGAGGCAGAATTTATCATTTGTGGGGCTAGCTGTAAATAATGTAAATAAAGGTCACACTGTGTGTAGTCAGATGTTTGGCTAAATGCGATATGGTTAAGCCTAGGGAAGACCTATATGAACACAGTACCAGGTGCTGAGATCAGCCTAGCATAATTTATGCCAGTTAGTAAGTCTTCCATCTAAAAGTGTCTGTTTTGGATTTTCGGCACATAAACACTCCCAGTTTAACGCCTTGATTTAGTGGGCCACTAAGAGGTACAAACCTAAATCAGGTCTCACAGCATACCAAACCCAGCTGAGTTAGAGATTCCAGTATGTGTCCCCCTCACCTGGCAAAAACATAGCTATGATTTAGCATGAAGACAGCAAGGCAGAGCCTGACATGGATGTGGACATATGTGTGGCTTTTATCTGAGTTCAGGATCATACCCAGAAAACAATCTGTCGTGATCAAACCCATGCTGTACAGGCATTAGGGAAGTGCCACTGCAGGCAGTGTTGCAGCACTTCATGTGCAGGCTGCAGAGGACACTTCCTTATCTCTGGCACTTATCAGCAAGGAAGTTATATAGATTGCATGTACACAATGTAAGCCACACTTACAGTGAGGTAAAGCTCAGCAGAACAAGAACAGAGGTGCTGCTGGCAGGCAAGGAAGCACAAGCGGACCCAGTGAAATTCCCTTTCACTGAAGATAGGCAGCCACAATCAGTAAGTCGACCTGCAAGTCAGATCTCCTGGAGGGGATTTTTCCAGAAGCTAAACTCTCCCAAAGCCTCTCCCACCACCCCAGAGAGTAGGGAAATTTCTGTTGCAGCTGAGTAGCCACCTCCAGCCCTACTAATAGCAATATATCTCAAGACTTTTGTAAACTTCAGCTTATCATCTTGAAACACAGAATACCAAGAGGGCATGATAAAATGATCAGCATTGTGTGGGTAGTGAGAAAGACTGAGAAACTACTTGATTATTTTGTGTAATGGTTTCAGTGGAAGAAAATACCAAGAAGTAGTCGAAGCAACTTGTGCTTCTCCTAAATGCATAAGGATGAGAACCAACAATTTTGCTTTATGGGTTTTGCTCCTGGAATGCCAGGACACTGTCAGCATCTTCCAGAAATGAGATCCTGTCTGTATTGTAAGGCTTTGTGCTATGCTTTCAATTTTTATGCAAATATAGACATTTGCATGTAAATACATGAGTCACTAGATTGAACAGATATCTATATGATGCCATGATGATGTCATTTTTCATTTTATTTACTAGCTATATTTTTATTATTAAATAAATAAGACTATAAAAAATACCTTGGTTTTACCAAGAACAAGCACCAAAATATAAAACGCTGATTTCCATACATATTTTAATCCTGTAGGCATATGTATCATTTTGACTAACTATATGAATTTGCCATACTCAAAAGTAATGTATCTCCAAAAATACATTTAAAAACAGCTTCCAGGCAACACCTGAAAAATCACTATGCATTTGAACTGCATATGCAGTAGTGTCTTCTAATGTCAGATCCTCTCTGTGAAGCAAAGATTTTTTCAGACTGTTATTTTGCTTCTGGGTTACTCATATGTACTGAAGTATGGGGACAGAAAGACTTTGCATATGTTTACTAGGAAAACATTCTGGATTCAGACTAGTGCTTTTTCAGTCACAGTGTAACAAGTTGCCCCAGGGATGCACTGGGGTTTTTTTGAATTTTTAATGAACAACAAAATAATTTACAAATATTCTGAGAAGACTTAGGATGAAAATTATATTGAATTGTAAAAAACACAAAAAAGAAGCCTCAAAAGCATTGGAGAAAATGCCTTGCAGTAGGTGACTTAAAGGGATCAAATTATTTAGTTTATCATAAAGTAGTTACACAAGAACTAGGGGAGCCTTTAAATTAGCAGCAGAAGCATAAGGATCAATGTCTCAAAGCTGAGACAGGGCAAATGCAAAATAAGGCCTATTTTGATGTCTAAAATGGGACCAAAGCAAAATTTAAGTATGTAAGGCAAAAAAAATTTAAGCTTCTGCATCTTCTTTAGCATTTCCACACTAGGCTTCCTGCTCAACCCAAAAGTTTTCCAGATGCCAATGGTGGCCCATCTGTGGCTGCTGGATTCACCAGAAATGGAAATGTGGGATTTAGCTGTGGGCTTAATCCATTGGCCCACTGTTGCTGAAAGGGAAGGTCTCACCTTCTTCCCAGATTAAAGTGGTCCTTTCCACTCCTTCAATTTCTCAGGCTTGTCTGTCAGACAATTTAATTAATTTATACAGCAAGAAGTTATTTGGGGTGTCTCATCTCATCTCATCTCATTTCATTTCATCTCATCTCATTTCAAGGATTAGTGCGTTTATGGGTCTACAAGCTGCCCAATAACTGGTGGATTTGGCATAAAGCCAGTAATGGAAGCAAGTGATCTTTCCACCTCTCAGTGATATTCATCTATTAGATCAGGTAACCTGTCTCCTGAAACCATTTTCACCTTAATTGTTTAAGACAGCTAATTGCATCCCTTGGCCAAGTAGCATTCACATTCGTATCTTTTATCTCCTATACAATCCTCATAAACACAAGGCTGCAGAAGAGGGAGGTAGGAAGATCCTCTTATTGCAGCTGAGCTGCTGCTCCAGGACCTCAGGAGCTGTGGGGTGTGAGGGGAGCAGGCTTGAGGATGTCTCATTGCCTGATGCCAGAAGCTTGGTTCCCTCATTTGGGATGGGCTGTGACTTACTTTGGATGCTTGAGGTATAACACCACAAATAATCTTTAGGGTAGAGAAGGGAGCCCCAAATCCCTCCTGAGGTAAGTGCTGTAGCTACTGGGCTGCCACAACGTGCTCCTTCATGCTCGCTTTCCTTCTGCCTCAGGTCTCAGGTACACACACAGGCTGTGGTATCAGGATTTCCTATCGGAAGGAAATTTCAGGCCTGTAAAACTAAGGGACTGCATACCTCAGCTCAGCACTGGTACCAGTGCAGTTGCGCTGCCTGTAAAGCTGCTCAGACATGTCTAAGCCAGCTTAAAATGTGCTCACGCAGGTACTGGTAAAGCCCTGCTGCCAGCACAGCACTCAAGGCATGCTCGTTTGCCTTGCTGAGACACACTTTGTGCTCCTGAGACATGCTCCTTGCACACAGTAGATGTTTCTTGCATTCCTCCAAGACCCTTCTGTGCCAACCTTGCATTCCCCCAAGTAGCATTCTCTGTTGGGAGAATAGGGAGAGATGCAGTGGGCAGGAGGTGGGCTTGTTACACTAGTGTATGGCGCTTCATATTTCTCTGATTTCTGTACACCCACAAATATGGATGAAGTTGTGACTGTTAAAAAATTGAAATTGCGCTTCCAGTTTTTAGAGGTCCTTCTTTTTTCTGCTTTTCTTGAAAATCAATAGCATTGTGCACTTCAGTGCCTAGCACTTAGCCTCAAATGTTAGATGAACCAGGCACTGCACACAGGAGTTACACGTGTTACAAACAAGGCAGGTAGATGAAAAATGCCACCCAACAGGGCTCTGCAGCTTTACTGGGTTTGGCTGGAGAGTTTCTCTCTGCTACACTGAGCAGGAAGAGTAGAGGCTTTGCTTGTTAGGCTGGATCTGGAAAGATTGTTTGGGCTCTGGGAAGAATCTCACCACACTCCTTGCTCCTGCTCTACTATAGTGCTATGATGCCAACAGCATCAGAGGGCCCAAGTCTGTAATCTGCAATCCTGATTCTTGCTGCATTATCCTGTTCTTTCTCTCCTGTCACAAGAGATTACTGTCCTGCTCTTACTCCTCTAGAGCTGATCTCTGCTGTGACACATGATTCTCATTGTCACTTCCTCTTTTTAGAGTTGAATCTTATAAGAAGCAATGTTTTATATTGAATAGAATATTTTCTTTTACATTGAAATAATTTTTAAAACTGAAGGGTGCAACACTTCGGCAGATATACTTTTATTGTGAGGAAAACAAAAACTTGGACCTGAGAATATTGGCAGGATTGATTTAGCTTTTTATTTTCGTATTTCCTATTACTCTTGTTCTTGTCTTTAATCTTTTGTTAAATCTGCTAACATGCACTGAAGGCGGTTTGTACAGAAGCCTTCTCCTTGAAAATCATGCCTCTCTTAGGGTTTTTACTGGAGGCAAAAATAACAAAAACAACACACAAAAATGCTGAGGGAGAATATTCTCAAAGTGGGAGGGAAGCATATTTCCTTGGCGTTTTCCAAAATGTTCCAACATATGAGACTGTTTATAACAAAGTAAACAAAAAAGCCAATCTTCCTTGTGAAGAATGCAGAATCATCCTTAATTAATTAAACTCCTACAGTGAGCTCATAAAAGTCAGGATGTTGAATTGCTGTATGTTAATGGAGACTGATTGTTTTTATTATTTGTTCCAGGGGAGTAAAGTAAGGTTTCTGAAATTCACAGCAGCAGCAAGTTACAAACATGGTGGAAAGAAATCATATTGACTATGAAGCAAGACACTAGTCACTCCATCTGAACTCAGGGGATGTGATAAATCTGCCTAAGCCCGGCTTTGCCAGGACACACAGATATGAAGGAAGAGAGGGACACTGAGGGCTCAGAGCTAGGCCCTCATGTTTACTTGTGTGGCTATGATGGGAAGAACTATCGTCCCTTCCCACACCACAAAGCCATGGGTGTCCATAGGATGATGCCCTACAAAAGCTGTTTGGGACATGGGTCCAGTCCATGATCAAGCAGGAGAGCACTTCATCCAAAGCCAGAGCAAGCGTTCCTCAAAACAGTGAGAGAGCAGGCAGGTTTACAGGACAAACACATGCACACCCAAACAAAACCCTGACTGAGGAATTCGGTTTATGCAGATGCATGTGCTGGGGATACCATAAGGCTTAGCCTTAGTGGTCTGGCAGCCCTGAAAAGTTTTCAGGTTCCTAAGGAGCAGAAAGACAACACTGAGACACAATGATTTCTTCTACCTTTTCAGCCGTAGGGAAGACATTTGCAATTTCAGCTGGCACCTCTTCTAGCAGGGAACACAGCTGGAAGCAAGAAAAGCTCAGTTCTCAGGAAATAAGTAGAAGCAGTTTTAATTATACTTATTGCCTATTCCCTGAACCACAGGTCTGTAGGAAGAAACTAGTCTTGGCAAAACCCCTGGAGGAATGCATTAGGCCATCGTAAGGGATGTGTCTGAGGGAGTGTGCGTGAAACAAGCCCCGTCCCTGCCCCGGCAGAACCAGCCCCGCTGGCACATTGCCGTCCGCGCCCCTGCAGAGGGGAAGGCAGCGGGCTCGCCACACCTCCGAGGATCGCTGCAGGACTCCCAGCGATTATGCTGTAAGGGAGGAAAGCCAAAGCCTGGCTCCTTCTTCCTCCTGTGCAGCTTAACAGCACTTGAACAAATGTGAGGAAAGTTACCCTTGTTTAACCAGTGTGGCAAGCACTTGTTCATCGAGCACACTGGTACCATCCTGCAGGGATCAGCACTGTGAGTGCCTGTGTCCATGAACAGTGTTTCCAGGGGCATATAGTCAGAAGATGGCTATCCTGGTATACGGCCCCACCACCNAGCTGTAATAGGGGCCAGTAGCTGTGCTTCTGCATTAGCCCTCCTGTAATGTCAAGATTCAATTATCAGAGTTGCAAAAGGTCCTCTAGAAATGATCGTATCTACTGCACTTAATAGGTTGAGTCAAATAAGATTATTCAGCTTAGTGCACTCAGTTCACCAAAGCTGCTCCCAAATAGATTTTTGGACAGTGTAAGTATAATTTTACATGAAATGTTGCATTGGTCCACTCCAATGTAAGGCCAGAGAACCTTGTGCTAGCTCAGTGGTTAGACAGCCCTGGAGCAGAAATGAGCAGCCAGGAAGGCAGGAAGGGACAATTTCTTTCATCTGACAGTGACAGGTTTCAGTAGCTCAAAGTTCTCTTGACAACTGCACAAAGCCCAAACAGGCAGCACGGTGTAGAATCTGTACATTTAAATTCCTTCATGGCAGTGGTGCTGTGAGAACAGTGTGGCACACAAAGGCTACACAGCTGAGTACCACCTCATCCAATATGAGAATAAACTAAAGCTCAGCTGACACCAGGTAAATCTTTATGACATCATTTTTGATGCTGATTCTTCATGGAATCTTACGTTGACTCATTTTGCAAACAGAACCAATTGACATCGTGTAGTTTTCAAACACATCATTTTCATAACACTACTATATCATTATAACTACAAAGCATAACTGGCAGATAGCCTGCAAAATTCCCACAAAAGTAAAACCAAAGCTCCTAAAAATATCAAAAAGTTGTGTAACTGCAAAACTCCTAAAAAACCCCCAATCAAACCTCCTAAGAAGTAACACAAAGGTTACATAACTAGGACTCAATTATCTCCTTAGAAATTGACTGTCAATCTAAAAAAGTGAGAACTTAAACAAAGAAGTGTAAACTTAGAAATGCCATAGGTGAGCAGTATCATTTCTCTTTCAAGGGAAGATGATTAAGACTGCATGAAAGATGAAGTATGAAAAATGCATTGGAATGCCTGTTAAAAGAGGCTGTCAGAAAGTGTGGTGTGTCTTGGATTATGTTCACTCAAGAACTGTCAAGGGCAAGAACTTTAATGGCATAAAAGCACTGAGAAAAAAAGCAGAAGTTCTGGGCTTTGAGAGCAAAATGTTCCACCAGGATGTCTATTAGCAACAGGCAGGGCTCAAACAGTTTGCCTGGTCCATTCAAAGTATAGCTGCATAAAGAAGCAGAGCTTAATTGCTGAGTGTTCTTCTGCAACACATTTCAAAGCACCATTTACGCTCCTGATGTTTTTCTACTGTTGATCACTATCCATATATGCAAATTTTAAAAATTAGAAGTATTAAAATGCACATGATTAATGATTGAACTATAGCTTGCTGCTGGATGAAGCCTTCATTGTAAATGAGTGAAAAGCAAGGCTCAAAATGATACTCCTAGAGTTCAGATAGTCTGGCACTTTTTGAGTGGAAGTGAGAAACTTGTATTTTCCTGCACCGTTGCTATAACATGAAGAAAGACACTCTCACCTGTTCCATAATAATATTTTAGTGCCCCAGCTGGAACTATGAAGAAGTTGCTTACAAGTACAATAGCAGGTGAGAAAAGTATCATCACCTGCAAGTCCACAAATGGCCTCTCATCCGTCTTTCTAAATTGAAGAAAACCCTTCTGATTTTATGAGTCATTAAAACTGATTAGATTAGCTAACTACATTAAAACAAATTTTCTTTCATGTAGTTTGCTTTCCAAAATCTTGTTTCCTCTTATTTTTTAATATTATCAATATCTGTATTTTTTTCCATGGAAACTTACTTGGTAAAAAAAGATAACTATATTCTAAGATTATAACTGAGTTCACTTCCTGATGAAAGTTATTGTCTCACATTTGTGGAATATTAACTTGAAAGAGGCAGGAACCCAAAATATGGAGTTTGTTTCCCTGCAATATACAGCCAATGTATGTCAATGGCCATTATTTTACTTTTCCACTTAAGCAAGCTATAATAACAATAGTCAAGACAAGTCTGTCATCTTGGGCACATGTTTTCAGTTATCTGCAGAAAGAGCAGATAGACATTCACCTCTTGATCTTGCAGCTATGCTAGCCTTTTTCCATTAAAACTTTCCAGAGTTCCTGCCAAAAGCAATTGTGCAGTTGAAGGTTAACAGAGTTTATCACTTTTACTTGGGCAATAGAAATTTTATCCATTTTTCACAGCCTGCTAAGATAGCAGTTTCCCAGTATATCTTCACCAGCAGCAGCAATGGTGAAAAGCTGGACCATGTGCCCCCTCTGGCAACTGTCTTTGTGAATACTGTGTTTTCTGACCTTCCTTGGTACACACCAGTAATTAAACTGCCAGTGGGCCACTTGCAATATCTGCAATATTTAATAAGGAAGCAGTCCAAGGTGGATAGAAGATATCTTACCAAATTTTGAGTTCTTTTTGTAGAGACGGAGGACATATTTTTCCAGATCTAGAGTAAAAATTAGACACGTTATTTTGTCTGCAGCGTTGCTTAGCATTCCTTTACAATGCAGGTATCCCTGTGGGAAACTTATATGCAGATTTTCTCCTGCTCTTCAAACTGATGAAGAGTGCAATTCTAATATACCAATTGTATGAAAAGACAAACTTTGTCATGGAAAAGGGAAGAAATTTTGTAACATGTGCTGGTCTTGAAAATGTTCCTCTCATTTCACTATGTTGTTTTCAGTGCATTATAAAAGAACTTTTGCATTCTGGATTAAATATGGAGTAAATTAATACTGTTCTTCACCCTGAAATTTATGTGTTTGGTTCTTTAGAACTGTCTGAACTATGAAAGGCAATTTGCATGTGATGTCTATGATGTGTATTGGCAAATTCATGCTTTGTGAACTGGGTATGTGTTAACAGTCCATGTATTAAAGAGCTTGTCTTCGGCAAAAAAAAGCCAACAAAGTTCTGAGCTTTCAAACAATTTGGAGTTTCCTGAAACAAGTTAAAGTTCCTCTATTGTATTTTGTGTGACAACTCTATTAAAAGTATAGCAACAACAGTGTTTTTGCCACCATTGACTGATTATCAGGGGAGAGAATGAAGGGGAAAAAAATCCCATATATGAAATATGTCAGTCATGTCAAAGGCACGACTAAGAGATATGCAAATTCTATCCTTTCTGTGGGAAGCACTGAAAATTATATAAACTAGAACAAATTATAGTTAAGACATTCTTCTTAGTACCAAATAATTTATTTAAAATCACTGTTATTTTTATCCTATGATATGCTATGCTAAATTACCATCTCTTCCTCCGTATTACCAGTTCCTAGAAATATCTTGTCAATTGTAGTATCCATTTTTCCCTTATTTTAATTCCCTTCTTAAATATTCATGCAGCCATAGTCCCATAACCTTTTTAATAAGACTCCTGTATGCCTGCCTGTTGATATCAAAAAGGAACAACACTGAGATACAAAGCTTTTCTAGCTCCTTCAGAAGTTCTCTGTATCATTTTAGTTTATTTTTGCCTTTTGTTGTCTGTTTTTACGTGCATAGCTGGAAATGTACCATAGTGAAGCTGACAGGCTACTATCAACACACTGTGTTACAAGCAAATCTTCTTCATCACTTTATCCAAGTGATCTGATGTTACTCTGAGAAAAGGAATAAAGAAAATAAAATAGGGATGAATGGTAGGAAAGTACTAAATAATAAAAGCAAACCACATCAGTAAAAGCTGCCTTAGACCCTAGCATTGGGCTGGGATTCCAATTCTCTTCAGAACAGCATCTTTCTTAGCATCAGAGCTTGTTTTCCAGCTGATCACATTAATAGTTGTGAGAGAATATATGACCCCCTCACAATATTTCTCCCTGTATTAGCTACTTAACAGAGCAATAAGCTCATTCACTGAGGAAGAGGATTAAATGATGGCTCATTCTTTCTGCAGAGAAGTAATTAAAAAAGGTTTAGACTCTTCCTAATTTTATGCAGCTAGAGCAGCTATTACAGATCTTCCAAAGTACCTGGAAATGACCCTACTTCCTCTGGAGCTACAGGCTCATTCCAAAGCATGTATCAATTTGGCTTTTGAGACTGTCTGGCAACAAACATAACCGGCATTGCAGATAAATGTATTTCAAACACTAAGCAACTGAGATGCTAAAATATTGAGCCAGGTCTTTCACTGCTCCCAAGAATCTAATTTTCTTCTTTATTAACTCAGAGGAGCAATTCTAGGCTCTACTTCTGCAAGTGTCTTTCTTACAGGTTTATTTTGCATGTGCTTCATATAAAACCCCTAATCTTAATGATAATTTTTCAGTATCTGACGTAAGTGCTGGATTTTCCAAACTGGTGAGGATTTAACATGTTACAGGAAGGTAATGAATAAGACTTGTGACTCTACAAGTATACTTATTCCTGTAATAAAAACCTTTAATTAATTTTTTTTGTATTTATTGAAGAACATTAATGAATGACTCTATATGACATTTGCAGGAAAGGTGGAACAGAACAAGACATTAATTCATAAGTAGTTTCAGCAAAGAGCACAGTTTTTCCACACTTCTCCTGAGAAATGGGTCACAATCACCACTGCTCACCTAATCCCCACAGCTCAGCCCAACTGCCTTGCAACACAAAATGTATCTGAAATTTTGCACTGTCCAAGTTGCTTGATTTCTCTCTATATTTGAGCTGGAAAATCAACAGGGGATGCCACACTCAGGGAACTGGCTGGGGTTTCTAGGCTTCTTGAAGCCCATGTGCAGGAAGAGATGAGGACAAAGGGCAGGACAGTTTCAAAAAGCTTCAGAAAGCTCAGAAAAAAATAAAATCACATTTGTAAAATGCACATAAGTGGAGCATAATTTCAACTACTCAAGGCAGGCAGAGCTTTGAAAACTGTCACAGACATCTAACCTATCTGTGGACACAGAACTTCATGGATCTTGTGGGTTTTGCAGTTTTCTTTTATACAGCAGTGGCCTCTAAGGGCATATTTCTTTTGAGTACAGCAAAATGGCAGAGTTTGGTCTCCTGCCATGAAAGCAAGTGGCATAGTTTGACCACCTTCACACCATTAAGATTTCCTACCTTCCCACAAGGGACTCCATCCACACTGCCTGGGTGCAGAACAAGTCCTGGCTGGTCTGACCCTGACCCACACTGGGAGCATCCTAACAGGCTGGCACGACTGAGACCCTGTGTGTAAGCACATGACTTTTACCTGCTTAAGTCTAAAACAGACACAGCCTGTGTGTAAGTTTACTCTGAGGTACTTTACTGCTGTATATATTTCCATTTACTTCACTGGAATTACCCAGACAAATAAACTCATATTGTGCCATAAAGTTTTTAGAATTACGACCTACGTGCATCTTATAAACAGATGGTAGATTATTAGCAGTTATCTTCCAGTGCCTCACAGTGTGGGCAAGACATTGTGCACTTTGTTTTTTGTCAGTCCTCTTGCAGCATACCAGAGTTTTCAAATCTAGCATTTTTTATTTGTCATTTAAACTTCAGAGTGAATTAAAAGGGGTTGGGAGGAGGACAGAATTCTTTGCTGAAGAAAACATAAATGGAAAAAATCATATAAAAAGAAACAGATAAAGGATCTCTAAATAGAAATGTAAGAGGAGAGGAAAACCACCTGGGAGGCTGACTAATCAGGGACTTCACATTAAACAGTCAGGCAATCAATCACACTGGATAAAATTCATGAGGTTGGTAATCCCTTTCTATATAACCACCAAATAGCATAATTCATTGTAAGTACCATCCTCAACTATTTTCTGGCTCACTCCATAGTCTATTGAAATGTAATATCTGAGTTCAACTTGCACAAACCCTGAAAAAGGCTATGCAGCAATTTTTGCTTACACAGGTTAGAGCTGTGTTTTCTTGTTATGTTCTGTTTCTACAGCAATTGCTGTGACCACTATTCTAATACTTGTACTATAGCTGCCCTTAGAAATTCCTATTCAGATTTGGCTCAGTGGTGTTAGTAAGCAGACAGAAGGCAAAAGACAATCCCCAAACCATAAAAACTTTATAAGCCAAGGAGACGTGCCAGACAAAGGGAAGAAGCAAGGAAGGACTATACTCATTTTAAAATGAGTACCTAACTTTCAGGAAGAAGAAATGACATCCCAGTCACAAACAGTCACAAACCAATGTCTAGGTGCCAAACGTAGCTATATATGCAGCCATGGAATTAGTGCAAACTCTTATACTGAAGTAAATATTATGGATTTGTGCAGAGAACACATTTCAGACTGTGCTTTATGGGAAACCAGATTTTAAGAGTTATGATCAGAAACTGGGAAAAGAATAAAGTACACCTGATTGGCAAAAATCATGCATGTGTTGTGTTCTCCCCACGGTTCAGCTCGGGCATGTTAACATTGGTCATACAGCACCAGCAGGAGAGGTTAGGTACTTTAAACCACTCTGAACCAGAATGTACCCCATATTCCCTCAATCCCTCCATACACAGGCACACTGGATCCTCGCCATGGAGCACCAGGTGAAAGCTGGATCCAGGAATGGGTGAAGCAGGGAGCCTGAGCTTTGCACTGCCTTCCCCTGCACCCGAGCATGGCAAGCACAGAGGCCCCAGCACCTCTGTCAGACTCCCTTCTGGATCCCAGGTAACAGCAAAGGGGCAAGGAGTGACACAAGACAGCAAAAAGAACTGCTGCCAGATGGTTTATGGTACAAACCTCCCCCTTCTTTCATCTCCCAGACTTACAGAGCTGCTGGGAATGGAGGGGGAGGGAAGAAGATGAGACTGTGGGTGGGAGGCTCACTCACAAGAATCTGCGAGCCACTGATGCAATGAATTCTTCTGAGTAACAAAGCATAAAAAGAAAGGTTAGCTTCAGAAATCACTAAGTAAATAATTTTTAAATGGAGAATAAATATAACAAATCCACAGACAATTCAACAGTAAGGGGAAAACATTTGTCAAAATTTTTTTCTCATCAATAATTTGTCTGGTTTTGTTCAATACAGATACTTCTGCAAATAGCATTATCTTTGGTCAGCAAGATCAACCACACAACCTTTGTCTTTTTCTAAGACTGCAAATTCCTCCAATTTACAAGTACTTGAAGAAGACTTAATTTTTTATAATTAAAGCAAGGAAATGTCCTGTGCTATACCTTTTAGACTATGAGGGCTCATGCTTTCTATCAGAGGAGTAATTTAAGTAAAAAATTTACACATCCTGCTGTTGTTTCTACATTTCATTTGACAAAAGAAATGAGAAATGTGAGTGTGCCTCTTTAAAACCTCTCCTCCGAAAAATTCAGGTTACAGAGGAAAAAGGATCTCTGCATTAAATTATACTTTCTTGTCCTCTGAAAGTAGGACTTTGAACCCTCAAAAGTAAGAAATGGGCTACTTTGCTGCCTAGACAGGGATGGATGTGCAGTTGTGTGCTGCGATGCTGTCTGTAGGGGCACCGTGCGGCCATCTGCGGTTCCAGGGGCTGGCCAGGCTGCTCCAAAGGCACGGGAGGGCTGGAGAAGTTCCTGCAAGGTTTCACCCAACCCACCGATGGTACAGAAGACGGAGAAGAAGGAGAAGACAAGCGGAGGGGCCTTCCCAGATGGTTTATTCGGCACCGGGGTTGTACCGGGGGAAGCGCTGGCACCGTGTGTTACAGTTACATAAATACCAACACGGGGGGTTGGGGGGAGGGTACAAACATCCTATGAGATAAGAGTGCTAGGTTGGAATTTGGCAGGCTTTGTATAGGATAGTGAAATACAGAGCCCTCTGGGGGGAAGGGGGGGGAACAGATACCAAAGCGGGGAGGGGGGAGATAGCAGAGCCTGTCCATGAGGTAAACTGAAACCGGCCAGAGCACAC
>VYZT01025817.1:63955-96452 GCA_013400735.1 Pomatostomus ruficeps
CCAAGAGACAAGAGCGGGGAGGGGGGAGATAGCAGAGCCTGTCCATGAGGTAAACTGAAACCGGCCAGAGCACACCGCAACAGTTGTGCATGCAGGAACACATATTGTCTCAGCTTTGCTCATTTGCCAACAAGAGGATCTGCAGCAGCACGGGCTCCCTCTCACTGTGCTCTGCATCAGTCCCAGTGTAAGGGAGCCCCTGCTGCTCCTGCCTGCAGCCGCATCCAGGTTGAAACCTGAAATCCTGCCCACAATAGCAGAGGAATATTATTAAGATTTTTCTCATGAAAAATGCATTTTTCAAAAGTCTTGAAAAGCTTCTTATTTGCTTCATTTAAAGCCCCAGACAGGAAGATTTTGAAATCCCAGGCAGGATTTCTGGTGCAAAGAAGCCAGTTTGCTTGGTGGCAGATCAGTCTGGTCCAAATCCCTGATGGTGAGTGAGGTCAGAGGAGACATCACAACCCACTCACTAGGCAAGTGAGCTCACGGAGCTCCTCAGCTCTGCTTGTCTGTATCCCAAGAGCTGTGGGAAGCTCTTATGCCCACTCCCTGCCATTGAAGCTATAATTTCTAGAAAACTGGACAAAACAATCGTTGAGGCAGATGTACCAGGCTGTCACATGCTTTATTTCCTTGGTTTGTCATCCAAGCAGTTATAGAGTGGTTTGTTTGTGGGTTAAAATTAGGAGCCATATACTCAAGTGCTAGGGCTTTCTAAAACATTGTTTCTGTTTCCAGGGAAGTAAACAAGAAGTGCCCTCTTCAGTACCTCAGCTTGTTGGAACTGGTGTAAGCAACATGCAGCAAAAGCCTGGGCTAGCACATGGCAAATACAGAAACATCTTTTTGGATTTGAAGAGTCTAAAGTGTTTATCGCTCTTTTATTTGAATAAATATCAGAATCAAGAAGTTGATAAATCACTTCTGAAAGGAGGCATGCAGTGTTCTGAAAGTGCTGTGGTGAAGTGTATTTCAGTGTCATTTTTCTTCTACTCAAGTGGTTTATTTATTAAAAGGCACCGCAGCTACACCGATCATTTATTTACCAGTTCATGCATTGACCAAGCTCCTTTGTTGAGTTGCACTTCATCCTTTCAACACTGGCAATAGACCTGAGTATGTTTTTGCTGTACCTGTCCATAGAAAACATCCCAGTTAAGTCCTTACTTTTCATGAACACTACTTGGAAGATGACTGTTCAATTGGCTTTCCAGGCACAGGTTGGCAGGATGCTTCAAGGCTATTTTGTGTACTTCCAAAAACGCTGAAAAATCTATAACAAAGACATTGTGGGCAGCACTCTGAAATAATGGAGGATTATCTATTTATATATTTATATATACATATATATGTAATGTGTATATATATTATGTCTATTTCTCTCTCTCTGTCTCTCTCTCTATATATAAAAGCATTAAAGACTCCTGCTAACCTGCAGACTGTAGCAGGATGTCTGACATTTCAACAAGCACTGAACTTTCTGACAGGCTCTCAACTGTGAAACTTTCGGACAGCTGGAAGACTGTTCTGGAAAGTATCCATGCTACCTTTCTCTGTTCCTCCTCTCCTCCCTGGGACCCCTCTGTGCTAGAAGAAGAGTGCTAACCCAGGTGAATCTTCACAAATCCATGGTGAACCTAGAGCACGCACATGACTGAGACAGAAGCTAGCAGAGCTCTCCTGTGTCCTCTTAAGTCCCTCATCCCCTTTCTCACCAGCACAGCTGTCTATGCTAGTATCTTTCGAGCAGCCTTCAAGATACTCTGCGTAGATGGCAGTCTTAAATCTCTGCCCTTAGACAGACAGTGCTTTCACAGATTCCAGCCCAAATTATTTCCACAGCACATGCACAAACATTGTAGGAGAGTAGAGAAATAAACTTCTTTTTCCTTGCCCCAGAGAGCTCCAGAGCCACTTGCACATCCATCCTCACTCAGAACTATGCTTCAGGCTTCAGTGAATGGTCCCTTATAAAATTTCATGTATGCCTGCTGTACTTAAAATTACCTTGAAGTGAGAGAATTTCCTATTTAATGGACAATCCCCCAGGTTCCTCTGGGATCAAAAATAGGATTGTCTTTCAAAAAATGTAACCTAGAGGAGGAATGCAGTTCCCACAGCATGTTACAGTGTCAGAGAAGCATTAACTCCAAAGGGCATTTTGGTGTTGGGCATTTTGTCTGCTCAGCACCAAATGCCTCCTGCCCCAGCACTGCTGGAGCAAAGGCCTTTCAGACAGGCTTGGTACAGGACTCTGCCCCACCTCACCGGGGCTAGCAGGAAAGCACCTAAAGCAGAGTTCCTTGCATCCTGGCACCCATAGCACCGTGCTGTTTCAGAGCTCAGTGCTGGCTACAGAGCCCACCCTAAGCAGAGTGTGGCAGCTTCCTGCAGAGCACTTTGCTGGCACAGCAACCCAAGCAGCAGCAACAGAGGTCACTCTTTTTTGGGGTCAGAGCCACTTACACAAGTTGCAGTCATAGCAGCCAGTGCAATGTAAACGTAATTTTGGAGTTAGCACTGCCCAAAGTCAGTGTGTGCGATTTCTCCCTTCCATACACCTCTCTGGGGAGGGTTACAAGTCATCCCTTGTAAGAGGTAGTCTTCTCTTCAAAATCATTTTGGCTTACTCACTCATCCCTTCCTTGGATGATTCTGATTCAGAGCAGGGGAAATAAAATATATTCATTAAAATACTTTGTCTTTCCCGAGGATAAAATGGAGACTCCAGGCCCACAAAAACAGACTGATTTTTTTTCTTGAACTATTCATGAATGTTCAAAGGAAGGATCTGACTGAATGCCATAGAAACTGAAGTAATTTTTTTTTTCTGTATAAACTGGGCTGCTGCATCAGAGTAGAAGGGGTTTCAGTAATCGAGCGATAGATTGCAGCTAAATAGGACTTGATTAGAGATAAAATCTGGTCCAGATAAAGCTGGGAGTGCCTCTGCTGTTTTATTCCTGCCATTCCTACAAGCAGACATTGGGTCACTGATTCTGTATTCTGATGCAAAGATGCAGAAAAAATATACAGTTTGTATAGAGTCAGTTACAGACTAGTGTTCATCTTGATATTTCAGGCTGATTTTCAGTGATGAAAGGGATAACATATGCTCATGGGATGCCTGAGACAAGTGAATCTCTAAGTACTGAACAATTTTCCAGAGAAGCAGTTCTAGAAATTATCTGACTCACCCACTCTGTTTGGCACTATGGAAGTATGTTTTAGGTTTAGCATAGCTCAGTTGATAGGAAATGGTCCATTGCTTCACATGAGGATGTGAACCTTCTAGCACTGAAGTTATGTCAATTTGATTAAAAATCTCAGGGTTAATGTCTGCCAGCCACCTTGCTCACACTCCCTACACACAGGGAAGGGCACGGATTGGAGTGAGTTAATGTGACAAAGTCATTCCATAAATTAACTTCTGATCTACTAAAATGTTTCAGTGTAAATAAAAGCCTTCCAGGGACTCTGACAAGGGCTACATAGAGACTATTTCTATCTGCAATAACCAGTAGTAGAGACGTGTAGTTTGGCATTCTAGAAAGCTGGTGCTTGAATTTGTCTCCAAAGCTTGTGTAGCTGGAAGTTCAGGCCTGTTTCAAAGGAAAATAACTTTTTAATCACCCTGTGTAGGGTTGTTTACAATCCTTTTCCTTGCCTCCCACATGATATATTCCTTCATACTATGTGCAGATCCTACTTGCATGGAGACAATAAAGCCAAACAAACCATGAAATCTTGTTGAGCTCACAAATATCTTTCCAGTATTGTTCTGAACCTTGTGAGATGTCGTCACAGAGCTGCTGCTCTGACACTGCAGATATATACCTCTGGAAGAAAAGACTGAAAACACATCTCCTGTGTTTCTTAAATGCCACATAGATTACACATTTCCTCACAAATCAGAATATGTGAGTCAAATTCTGTCTCTGTATGAAATGCTGCAATTGAAGGAGTCATGGCAAAACAAGTAAGCAGGTTTTCCAATGAAGTTTGAAGTGGACATTATTTATTAGAAAAATTAAAATAGTAATTCGGTAATCAAAAGCTGTCAGTTTCTACCATTCATATAAATGAATGAAGACCTTACACAGTCTTAGTCATACTGGCATAAATATCTGATTCTCACTGGTGAAAATCTGCCTTTTACAGGAGTGTGAATTTTCTAGAAGATCTGATGATGCTCCAGCCTTCCCAACAGCATTGCTTGGGACAGCACTCCAAGTCTCACCCACCTAGGTGTGCTGTCCCATTCCCTCCTTCCCCATGTGTGCTCCATCATGAAGCTTCTGTGTTTTTAGACTGAAAGTTAATTCAGGTTGTGGAAGAATAGCTGTTCTGGGGAAAGAAGAAGTTTTATTTAGTTCAACGACTGGCTCTAGCCAAAAGTGAATGTTTAGCAAAAATTGCAAAAACTCCAAGCAAATACATGGTGGTAATTAATCAGAACACTTTTTAGCCTTCGGTGGCTTCATCAGACAGGAGTTGTATCCTCATATGTAATAGCTCTTCATGGATTTCTCTTGAATATTTTGAATTATTTTTTTGAAAACTGAGATATCTGGAATATCCTATGGCAGAACTACTATACAGTTTAAACTCATGTTGGGTGAAAAATCACTGCCTTTATTCTAAATCTATCATATAAGCAAGAGGCTCCTATCCATCGTCTTTGTGGCATTTATTAGTTTGGAGATTTCTGTTGTATTTTCCCTTCGTTTGCTTGAGGTTTTTTGTGGACTGAAGAATCCTACCTTATATGCTTCTTGCATGGAAGCCACTGCATAATTTTGATCATTCTTGTGACTTGCCTCTGGATCTTTTCCAATGGCACTGTGTATTGCTGAGCTGGGAAGAGCAGACTTCTGCACAGTATAAGCATGGGAATTTTTTTATACAATGGCATCACAATATTTTGTTCTTTTCTCTTTTCTTAGCAATTCTTAACATTTTATTTGGGGGGTTTTATTTGGTTGGTTTGTTGGTTTTTTATTAATACTGAGCATCAAGCTGACTTTTTCATACAACCGAATACTACAGTCCCAAGAACTTCTACAAGAGACTGTTTAAATATGGTAGTGACCACAGTGAGGTGAGGGGGGGTGTAGGGTTTCTGTAGTTTTCTCAAGTACAAATTAGTGGTTTCCACTCAGCAATGACATATACATTACTGTAGTAGATGTGGGATGTTACATAAAGTAGAAGAGAATCTGAACAGACATATATTTTTCTCACTTTGTATCTGAAAATCATGTCACATGTATCTGCTGTATATGCAGCTTGCACATACACTCTTCTTCAAGCACAAAAATAGTGTGAGACATTTTGTACCTTTTCCAAGTTCCGCAGACAATCCAGATTTCTGGATTTGTAAGAAAACCTTTTTACTCCTGTCAAATGTGTTGCTATGTAGCAAATTCAAATACATTATCTGAAACAAATTTTCATGGCAAGAAATTATTGAATTATGAAATATCACAATTCTACATACAATCTGCTTTTTTTCCTTAGAAGAAGAAAAATACTTTTCAAAGTAGTGAGGGAAACATTCTTGTTTAAAATGACTGCATGCAGCTATAATATATATGGCAATGCATTTATTCCTGATGGATTGAATGGACTCTGTGGTAGTCCATTATCCATCATTACTGAACACTTAAAATCAAGAAGCAGTCTAAGATTTTAAATGGATCATTAAACTGCTCCAACAGAAGCACCTGAACACACCAAATACTTACCTGATTTTTGTATTACAATGGAGGAGATAGGACACAAGTTACCGAACACCGAAGTGCTTTTATACACAATGCAGTTAGCATGTCATTCCAATAAATGTTTGGCTCACTACAATATTTCAAAGCAGAGGACGCAGTCTTCTGGTTTTGTGGATCACAGGCCCCCTTTGATGTCCCACAGCTATTCTTGCAGGGCAGCTCAGAAGTTGTTCCATTTTAATCCATTCTGATTAATGACACAAAATGAGTTTTCCTGACACTGGTAATTTTGCTCTGCTGGGGAGTGATTGAAGAGGATGGGCTTTCATCCCAGCACAGCAAATCACTGGCAGCCCTCTGCAACAAAGAGTCAACCACCTTCTTCAGCAAATGAGATGAAACTGTAACTTGTTTTCTTTTAATTAACTCCTCACTAGATTGCTCCAGGCCCTCCTGGCACCCCTCAGCTCCCAGACAATAGCAGTGCTTCCAGCTAGGGTAGGATTTTGGAGCACTCAAGTTTCCTGGGACTAGCCATGCTCTGCATGACTCAGGTCACGCTTTTCTCACGCTGTCTGAGAACGCTTTTGGAGAGACTGATGGTGGGCGCAAGGCAAGCTGAAGGTATCGGCAGCCTTTTAGACAGGCTCAGCATGCTGGTGAGTCAGGTTGGCTGGCAAAGATAACAAATCAGCAACCCACGGACTCCGCTGCTCATAATGAATTCCTTCCTCTGGGTTTTGCTTTCCACTGATTACTTTCTCAGTTTCTGAGTTTAGCATTACTGCTTTAGGGCTCTGGATTCTGCTCATCTGTGTCCCTGTGTGGCCTTGGTTGGTCTTTTCCACAGGGGGTACTCCTAGACCGTGCTGCAAACGGCAGGGCTTGTGAATGAGTTTTTAATGCACAAGACTGCCTTGTTCACATCTGTATATACAACCAGAGGAGCATTGCAGTGGTGCCAGGAGTTGGATCCTGACAGTCCTGTGGTCAGGACTTCAGCACAGGCTGCTGCTGGGGAGGGGTTGTGCATATGGGATCACTGTGCACCTGCAGAGCCCTCTGTACATATTATAGAGGAGGTTAATGCAGACAAAGCAACTGGTTCCTGGGGACAGACACCTGCCCACATTGAACAAAAATGCAAGAGGGACTTTCAGGAAGGAAGCAAAGCTAGATACTTTAGTACAGTATGTGTGCTCCTGGAAAATGTACAAAAAGCATGGAAAATATGCTTATATGGATTTAAATTTATAGAAGAACTTTTAGAGAACCTTTACCTTTTGTCAGTAGGTAAAGTGGGCTGATACTTTATGTCAGGCTGGGTCTGCCATTCAGTGCAGAGAAGGGACTGAGCAGGCAGTCTGTTGGGACATGCACCACAGGTGAATAAATTAGCTTTTGGACAAAGTTTTAATCATTAGTTTAGAATGGTGCAAACTCATCTCCCTCTCTCTCTGAAGTGACACTGTTAAAGATTAAAACAAAAACAGATGCCTGAGTGAAAGGATAATGTAGATCTTGTTCAGATAAGAAAATGTACAATTTGTTATACGTAGGGAGAAGATATTCAGCTAGTGTGATGAATTCTTCACACAGATATAGATTCAGATGTCTGGACGTGCATTTCTCCTCAATGACAAGGAGGGCAACCTAGAAAATCAGGTTATGCCAATTCATTTCAGTGTCTAATTAATTTCTGACCTCTACATTCAGGTGAGATCCCTCCCACAGAACATAATGCAAAGTCCAGTTAAGTTAATGTTAATTTTCCCTGGGCTTTAGCACATCAAAAAGAAACCATTGTAACAGCTAAAATCTTGTCATGTGTAAAGCATGGACTTCCAGAGAATCAATGTGCAATTATCAGAACAGCACTACAATTTCAGAACAACACATTCTTGGTAACTGGTGCTAAACACAGTCTACAGAACAGGTTACCCTTTCATCCAGGTGACAGAATGGTTCATTCTCAAAACACACACTAAAATTCCAACTGCAAATTAGGCTAAGTATTCCAAATAGAAAACAGGATGATAAGAAGACTATAAGCTTGATATCAGTGGCAACATCAAGATTATATTAAAGTGTAATAGTTCTTACATTCAAGTTGCTCACACACAGTAGAAAAAAATAATGCTGTCATAATTACGCTCTCTTTGGAATGCAAACCATGAATATTAATCTCCTAGTTTTAACAACAGTTGAGGCAGTGATTAGAAAAGGATCAGACAAGAACATCGTTCTCTTCTAAAGGCAGTGAAAAGCCAGGCAGGAACATGGTGCTTATGCACATCCAGTAGCCCTCCACGTAAGTTAGCATCTTTCCTGGAATCCCAGTTAATTTTCCTCACTCCAGATGGAGGCATGTCCTGTCAGTCAAATGGGCCTGTCAAGTCAAATCTGTACCACAAAATGTCTGTTTAGTAGACTGAAAAAACTGAATTTAATCTACATGGGTGTAGCAAAACACATGAGTGAACATGTGCATGGAGAATATTTTTTCAAATCATCTACTGAGAATCCTCTGAGACATGTCTTTTACAAAGGAAGTAGTAGAGTTGAGGTGGTCAAGTGCTGGTTGAGGAAGATATTTTGAAGGTTAAAGATTTAAATCAAAGTTAGTACAAAAAGGGTTTTTTTTGGTCATTTAGCATCTGTGTTTCTGTAGCACAGATGGCTTCAAAAAATAAAACAATTTATCAGAGTGAAATGAAACTTTAATTAGATAATAAAGTTCTACATTCCTGGTATTAATTTGTAAGAACTTGAATATGCACAGATATTTGGGTTGCTTGACTAAGACTGCGGGATTCAAAAGCTGGAATCAGTCCACCACTTTGACACCTGACAGTCTGAAGGACTAATTTTATTTTGGATTATTTCTTGCCCTTCTCAAGTTGGTGAAGAATTATGAATTATGTACTATCTTTTAAGTTCCTGCTCAGCAGCTCATTCAGGGACAAAAAAAGGGAAAAGACCCTGAGGTAAGGTATGTAATGTATCAGCAGAGAATCATAGGGAAAATTTAACTTGGAAGGGAACTATCGAGAGCTCTCTTCCAACTTCTTACTCAGAGCTGAACTAACTCAGGTACTCAACTGTTTCCTTGGGCTCTTGTACAGTCACATGCTGAAAAGCTCTGAGGAGGAAAATTCTTCAGTCTTTCTTTGTAACCTATTACAGTATTTTAATTCTCTCTCTTTAAATAGTGTACAGTCTTTTTTTTGTGTATCTAGATAAAATTTACCTTGCTGCAGCTTTCTGACATGGCATCTTGTCCTTTCATTGCGTATCTCTAAGAGAAGAACGTCTCTGTCTCCTCTACACCTTCCCTCAGGCTGGGTCCTGTTGTGGTTGAAGCCAACTCTAACTCAGGATCACTCTCTGAAGATGGAAGATCATCTTCAGCAGAACAGGAAGGTGATCTTCAGCAGAACAAACAACACTTTTCTTTCTTTATGATGTTTTTTTATATGGCTCATTGTAAACCTGAAAGCTATAGAACATCTTCATTCTGAAAGCATGTAACTACTGCTGAGCATACCAGACTCAAAGGATAACTCTGTGCTATAGCTCTCACCAGATCAAAAATTAGAGAGGTTCCAATAAGCGTCTTGTTCAGGAAAAGCATGAAATCATAGAGAAGACTATAAACTTAATCATCAGCTGTTGCTCTGCAGGCAGCTCTGCAAAACCCACAAAGGGCTTGGTGCAGCTGAAACCTGTGGCCCCAGGGTTCAGCCATCTATTGTCCCAAGTACAGCTTGATGGAGCCAGGCTGCATGACCTCAGTTTAATTTTATTGGTAAAACAGTTGTTAAGGTTTTAAAAAGTACATGAGCTAAAGCTTAAAAAAAACCAACCCAACAAACCCCAGGTGAAAACACAGAGAGAGGTGTAAATGTTGAATAATAATTGGTAAGAGTTAACAGCTCAAGCATGAGAGGAAAAATATTGAACCAAAATAAAACACTAAGGAAAGAAAGCAGGGCACTGGCAGATGGCAATTCAGCGAGGGCCAGACAGTTCCAAAGAGCAACACAGGCTAACTTTTCTTCACTTGACTGATGACTGATTGGACAATAAATAATTATTTAATACTCTCCAGCAATGTATATCATGCTTGCAAAATGTCTTTGTGCATGGTAAAAATACCTGTAAAAGCCTGCAATCACAGTAAGGGGGGGTTGCATGGCTATCTTGCGTAGTTTAAGACTGATACTCCAGAAGCGTTTTCATTCACCCAAAAAAAATAAAATTTAAAGAAAGAAAATTTAAAAATCACCACAGACTCAGATGTTTACTATTCATTTGGGCCAATAGCAAAAAAACTGTGTGCAAATAATGCCGGTGTCCACAGAATCTTCACTGACAATTTCAAAGACTTTTGTTTTGTTTAAGTCGTAGTGGGTGGTTGGGAGTTTGGGGTTATTTCTCACTATCTTCTTCTGCAGTTCATGTGTGTGCCTGGAAAACTCTCCAAAATATGACAGGTGACCAAGGAAGTGTGGTGGATGCTACAAGACATAAATGGACAAGGCTGTGGAAGAGCAATGCCTTGCCATGACACATGCAGGGCTACCCTGCAGTAAGAAGGTGTGCCTGAGCCAGGCTCCCTGCCCAGCCAGCACTGAGAGATCTCCTGGTCAGAGGGTTGCCAACAGCTCCTTCTGGAACACAAACACCACCTTTCTGCCAAGAGCTGAGACAACTTATCTCAGTTTATGGAACAGAGTTCATTTCTAAGCAACAACAAAATGTTTTTATAGGTCAATTCAATATGTCATCTCAAAGATGTCTTGCTGTTTCTCACCTTTCATTATAGAAATACGATGCCATGGGAAGGTATGACCACCTAAGCACTTCCTCAGGGAATCTAGTTTTGCTGGTGATAGATGTTTCTACTTCATACATTCTTCACTGTTAGAGGAATCAATTGGAAAGTAAAGGATTTTCTTTTAATAATGTGTATACTAATTAGCAAATTGTCACCATTCAGTAATGAATTTTGGTATTTTTTATGATAGCTTAATGTGGAATCAATTTTTCTACTTCAAAATGTTGCAAATTTTTAAGTTGTTTTGGGTTTTAACCGCAATAACATGTCTCTCATGTGGGAATGGATCAACCTCACATTTTTCATATCAATTTAGCTTTATAACGGGCTATGTGTATTATTTAGATGAAAACTATGAATAAAGACATGTATTAGAGTACTACTGACCCAGTGAAATGCAACATTTTCTCAAGTGAAACAAGACATACTTGCAGTAGTAGTAGACAACAATTTTAGCAGTGTGTTTAATAACTTCCCAAAACAAGAAAAGCAGGCATGTAAGCTGGCATTTTGCCAGGTCAAGACTAATAATCATTACTGTTATTCTAAGTACTGCAAGTGCATTAATGAGCACAAGTTGCCATTCACTTGATTTTCAGACAGTTCCCTCATCATAAAATTATTTTTCAAGCTACAGAGAGTTTACTGCCTCATATATAACTCTTCTAGATGTGAAACAGAGGATTTCCCCAACAAACGTGTTAGCTAGATCACACTCAGTGCCTCTAGCACAGTGTTCATTGTTTTATTGATTCCTGTCAAAAGCTGCAGCGTTTTTCTGACAGACATCTGGTGTGTTCCCACTTCCAAAATAAGGCAGCAAAATCAGAGCTGATATGTACGTAGTTACACTCAGTCTGTTTGATATAGAAGCCTCTGGGTTTGGTGGTCCCTGCCCACACTGCCTTCTGAAGGGCTTTAAGGACCAAGCTCACAAGGCAGAGTTCATGCCTCCAGTAAACATGGACTGAGCAGGAGAGCACAATAAAATATGTTAATAGCAAGGCTAAATGAAACAGCAGAACACTGTGGAGCATTTTAATGTCCAAAACAGCAGTGTCTGAGTGCCTAGCTGACCACCCAGGAGAATAAAGTCAGTCACAAGCAGTTTTCCCCTTGCTTACCAACAAATAGGTTTAGAGGGTCTGTGTTTCCCTTTCACCAGCTGTCGGCAAAACAAATAGTCTTCTGGCAGGTGACACACTAAATGTCAAAATCTTCCGCTTGGTTGGGGACAAACTGGAGTGACTTTCAACAGTCTACTTAGCAGCCCCAGTTCCAGGTGGGAATGGTGCCAGAGGGCAGCATGCTGTCCCTGGTCACTCAACAACAGGCCAGTTCCCAGTTGACCCAGTACCTTGCCCCACATGTTGTCCTTTTCCCTGACTGATTCTGCACATGGTGTTTGGTCAAAATCTGAGGAAAACAAGTAAATCAGTAGAGAGACATTATAGGGGACAGTTGAGAAAATAGACAGTGCCCAAGGAGATTCAGTTTCCATTTTTGTTTATCAATGAGCAAGGCCATTAACCAGGAAAGATGGGAGAAACAGCTGTACGAGAATCAGCAGTTTCAGTTCTTCTAGGTCTGAGGAAAGAGATTTCATGTTTTGGCTTCACAATGGTATGAGACCTTTGAGTTTCGCTTTGAGATCACCACTCAAAGCAAGCCAGAAGCTCAGAATGAATCTCAGCTGGAATTGATGACTCTTTTCTGAGCTTCTCAATACACTTGGTATTACTCAACACATAACCTAATTGAGCAATCATTCTTCAGAGAAGGGAGAGACATTTTATCCAGTACTATTTCTTTTCAAAGAAAAGAGAACATTTCAGACCATGTTCCCATTTAACCGTCCCAATAGAATTTTCATTGGAATCTTAAATAAATCCAGGTTTTGATTTCCACCAGGCTGTATTCCAGTCCTCGCAACCAAAATATCACTCTAAAACCAAGGGCAAACAAGAATCTAATTGGAGACCTGAGTTTTCAACTACATTGTATGAATTAATTATGCACTTTTTAATACTTTCTTCATTAGAGTGTGCTTCCCCCTTGACATTTTATACATTTTGTTTCTCAAAATTTGCAATTCACTCCTTGAATGTATATATTTAGGCAAGAGAGAGTGGTGCATGTTGTTTCAGCTGAATGAGAGCAAAATAATTTAATTAATTGAAATATTAAATGTGGGGATTTTTAATATCAAAGAACATCTGGCTGAAGATATTTTGTGAAGGTTCATACCCACTACACCAAAATACAACAGTATAAATAGACAGTTCAGTACATCAAAGAGCTAACTAAACTGTACATATCCTAGACATATTGTGGTTTTGTTTCTAACTTTGAAATTGCTTATGGTGTTCTCATTTCAAGGTTTTATTCAAGGTACAAAACCACATTTGGGATTTCATGGATTTTTAATCTGTTTCATGGAAGCAATCAGTAAAGATGATATATTTACATAAGCCCAGTTTGTCTCTTTTATCTAGGTTTTTAATATATTACAAATGCCTTAGAACTACTCATTGTAGCACTTACTTACATGTTATAAGAGAAAGAAACTAAGGTAAAAATTAAAAATACTTTATTTCTGAATCAGGCAAAGGGAAAAGGAACCAAAGAGAAGATAACCCTCCAAGTACTAGGTTAATTCAAACCCCCTCACAATGGTCCCCTCAGACATTTCTCAAGCACCCTGCATTTGTACAGCTCTTACCCAGGTTCCACACTCTACATTTGCTCAAGCTCTCTTGCAGTATGCCTTAAAGAGCTGCAGAGCTGATTTAGTGGATGGTCTCCCTGCCCATGCAGGGGGGTTGAAAGTAGGTGATCTCCAAGGTCTCTTCCAACCCAAACCATCTCTGATTTTTGATCAGGACTCACAGAAAGAATTTGATTCTGCAGCCAAACAGACAATGAAAGACATCAATACATCTATAATATCTCCTTTAAAACAACGTGGTTATTAAAGCAAAAAATTCACAATTGTGGTCTCTAGTATTGAAATTTTTTAAGCCCTTGCTTGAATTATTGTTCAAATTAAACCAAACATATCCATAATATCTATCTACAAGGTAGGTAGAACAAGATGAGATACACTTTTAAAAATATTTGCATCCCAGATATTTTCCTAATTCGCTTACTGCTACAACATTCCATGCAGCAGTGCTCTGTGCTTGTCATTAAAGCCGTTCTGAACACAGGCAACAGAAGATCAGAAATTACATTAATTCTTTTCTTTCAGTGTTGAATCTCAGTTACACCACTTCGGTGGTGGCTAAACCTTTGAAAAAACCTTTTATTGAGTTGAGAAGAAAACCTCTGAAGAGCAGAGTTGAAGAGAAATCTCTAAAATTTCATATTCATACACACTGTAAATAATTCCTTTCTTCTTAAATGTATTATTCTCATATTCGCCCAAAGGGCTTACTAGTTATTCATATCATCATCAATAACACTGAGCATCTGGTTAGAAATTATCATGCTTTGGGAATACAAATCTTATGTAAGAAATTTTGCTCAGGAAACCTTGCCTATGTTATTAAAAATTAATTCATAATCTTGACATATTGCTAATAATTTATGATTAATGTTGTTTTGTTTCTCATTAGGTTCTGCAGTTACATCACACACATGTACTTGTGTGCTTTTTCTGAAATACTTTGTTGCTTCTATTCAGTAATTGGCCATGTAAATGAGATATGCAAATTTAAGTTTGCTGATTGTACTGGATTTACCTTAGGTAAGGAAAACTGGCTTGGCTCTGTTCTTTGTGGTACCTCTAGTATAACTATTGATTTTCAGTAAATAGCATGTGTTTCAATTCCAGATCTTTGCAGTCTTCACCTCAAATGCATGGTAATATTGATCCTTCGTTGTGGTTGTTTTGCCCATTGTTTTCCGTCACAGTCTCTAGTCTTGTCACTGAAGGTACTTTTCAGAACCATTTGCCTAATGAGATTAATTCAATGAAGTCATCTGACAATTCAAAGACAATTTGAAAGGACAGGTTTACAGAGCCGGAAAATGCCACTGCAAATGTGAAGACCACTGAGTGTCATTTAGGGGCTATTTCAAGTGCTCAGCTCTCTAAATCTAAGCCTTTAAATATATTGGTAGGGCAAAGTGGAGATGGGTCTCACTCCTCCACATGGAAAGCCAGAGGAGTCTGCAGTCTGCAGCAACACAGGAATGTAGATAGGAACAAAAAACTGTACTGGGTCAGAAACTGGCCACCAAAGGAGTCTGATTAAACAGCTTCACTTTGATCTTGTAGATTTTTTTATGTCTTTAAATTGTATTTTAATGCAAATGCTGAACAAAAAAACTTCTCTCCATTCTTGACAAATTCATTACTGTGCTCTAAAGTGACAATAACACTGTTACTAATAACTTACAACTCCTGTTTGTTCCTGAGACCTTTCCTGTGGGCGTTTTGAAAGCTGATATGCAAAGACCCTGGCAAAGACTCTGATCAGAGGAAACTGGTGTTTAGCCCCACTAAGTTTGCAGCTGTCTCCATGCCAGCATCAAAGCATTGCTTTAACAAGGGAAAAAAGGACAACAGGTCTGGGTGGCAGGGTGTACTCTTCCCAGCCCCGCGAGCAGAGAGCCAGCAGTGAAAAGCGCTATTATGGGACACTTTCAAGCCAGCATTTATAATGTAACTCTGCTAAGTGAGTCATGTCTTCCTTTCAAATACAGAAGAACACTTTAAAAGCAACCTTACCCAAAATGCCAAAACTCATAATCTGTTTACTGTTCTGCTTTTTGGTTTCTAATAAAGCCAGGGGGCACAGGCACGTTTCCTAACTACCGAAGCTGGCATGTCCTGTGAGTCACTTAAACAAAGTGCAACTTTTGCTGAGAATGTCAGGGTGAAAGGCCACGGTCCCATCTAACCATGTGCTGTGCTGGAAAAATGCATCATCTTTTTTCCTTCCAATAATGAATACTGCTCTAGTACTGCTGCTGTGTGGTCAGATACAGTGTGTCCTCACAAACCTGTTCTGCACCTCCTGGGGGAAATTTGGTCCCTCTGCCTGAACGGCTCAACACAGCAGCACTTTTCCAACACCTTGTCTGCCAGCTTGGCTACTCCGGCAAAGTCTTTAATTAGTAACCTTTGTGCCACAGGCAGATACTCTTTGCTAAGTCTCACCTTGGAGAGGCAGGGCCTGGTTTATAAGGCTTTTTTCAAACAACAGTGGGCAAATAGCCCTTTTCTCCACTCTCTTCCAAAACCAGGGATGCAAAAGGAAGCAATGGACCAGTGCTGGCAGTAGCATTGTAACAATGGGGTCAGTTGGATGAATCAGAGTTTGCTCTGTGCATTGCTGGTAGCAAACTTCTGTTCCTTCACTACCTGCAAGGAAATATCTCCTTGCATGAAGCACACAGTCTCCAGTGACTCTCAGCAACACTAAGGTGCCTCCACCTAATTTCTAGGAAATGCCAAAATCAGTTCTGCTGTAGCCTAGCACATCTATATAATATCCCAAACAATTTATAGGACTATTAGGTAACAGGGATTTGATAAAATTGTGTATATCTTTACAAAATAAACATTTCTGTTCAGCTTCTAAGGTTCTGTATGCATAATCTTTGTGAAAGCAATAAAACAAGAATTTAAGCAATGCACAGAACATATTTTCTCACCCTCCAGCTAAGCAAATACATGGACACTGCTTGCCACAGACCAGACCTGAATATCAGTCTGAAGTCTGTCTCTTAGAAATGTCTGCTTTCTTCAACCAATTTACCAAGCATTCCTCAGATTTCCCCCTGCTGGCCCAATCACTGTGTTGTCCCCAAGTGTAGAGATCTGAAGCTCTGCAGCATGCTTGGAGGGTTGCTGTGATAAGGAGCTGAGGGAAAACAACAGAATCAGAGCTGAAATGTGACTGAAAACATCCAGTGGAGATAGTGGTGGGAGATAACTGGTTACCCAAGTGAAGGAACAGCATGTTCATGCTGCAAGACTACACAGAAATTTTTGCTTCTGTTATTTTGGAATAAAAGTTTGTGCCACAATGGTGATCTTCACAAATGGATTTTACTGCTTCAATATCTTATGTTAATGCTTTAATATCCTTCTCACTCAGCAGATATAGATCTGGAACTCAGTGGCTATGCTAATAAACAGCTTCTGGGCTAGAGATAACATTAACCCTTATTTGGTGCATCTGAAAGAACTACAGACTCTTGCACATCCAACTCAAAACTAAACTACTCTGTGCAGGCATTTCTTCTCTATTAAGCAGAATAACATTATTTTCTCACATTAGCAAATGCATCCTTATTGGTAAATTCTTCACAAATTCTCTGAGCTTTAGCCACTAAAAACAAACAAGCAAACAAACAAACAAACAAAAGTTTAAACCATTGTATGTAGGAATTTTTAAAAGTCTAGTTTACATTTCTCTTTTTAATGTAAATTTTCTTCAGAACTCAATCTATGAATTAAAATAGCACTACTTTAATTTGAAAACTGTTGTTTCGTAAATTAAATGATACTTTCATGAAGTAGCAGACACATAGTTGCATGAGTTTCTCATTTGACTTGGGAGCTAAAAGTCAGTTCCTTAAACAGTTGAACCCATACGGATTTCATCATTCTTAAAGAAAACTCAAAAGAAACATGGTCTAGAGATGGCTGTAAATACAGTATCTCTAATGTATAACACTCTATTTCCTGAAACAAATTATGAACCCTGAATTTAAAAGGTGACGTTTACAAACATCCTGACTATGTATGTTAAGAGGTACACTCAAGCTGGATTTAATAATTGCTAAATTGTAAATAACCAATTTTCTGAACAGAAAAATGAAAACTTTCAAAAATTATATGTTAAACTGAAAACATTTTTCGCAACCCAGGTGATGGGATAAAAAACAGTTTATGGCATGGCTGCTGGAAATAATAGATTTCCTTAGTTTTTTCTTACATATATAATTTATAAGCACGTGTAAGAAAAATTAATATTTCCAGGCACTCCATCTTTACCTTATTCCACAAATACATTAATTCTTCTCTAGCAGGATAGTCAAACAATATTTTTCTGTGGCTAACACTTTAAATAACACAAGTGTGATGAGGCCTGCACTAATCATGAAAAGAAGACAAATTATTATCTCCTCTGCATTTCATTGACAGAGCTTTTACTTGAAATAATTATCACAAGAATATAATAGTTTTGGTTTGGAGTGGATATGATCATCTAAGCTCATCACATTTTGTTATTATTCTATTTAATTTGGGGTAGCAAATTTTATGGTACACATAGAATTTTTACCAAAAAAATGACAGAATGTATTCTCAATATCAAAATATACTCAATTACAACCATTTTCCTCAAAAGACCTTGTAGTTAAACTGAAGACAAAGTCTAATCAGAAGATCGTAACTAATATGATAATGTATTTGGGGCCCTGTTAAGCATGGCAAAACCTCTTTAATGATCTTTGGAGAGCCTAATGAATTTAATTTAAAGTAAACTCATAAGGGTACAGAGGTAGAAAATGTCTTTCTCCTGGAGATGCACATCAAGAAGTTGTAAGCACTATGAAATAAACCAAAATGTGGCTGCCAATTTCTGATCAACATCATCATGTCACACCATATTTTTACAGTAAACTTTTAAAATGAAAGGTTCCCCACTTCCCCACTGTGAAATATCTTAACTAAGATTAAAGTCTACACATGCACACAAGGGCACTCTTCCTTCTCTAGCTGGCTGAGATAACAGGGCCTCCAGGACCATCTCCTATCCAGGGAGAAGACAGAAAGAGAGGAGATCCTTCTTCCCAATGTACTAGATTGTTTCCTGTACTACATAATCCTCTAGAGACCCTTCCTTTCTCTCATTTCTTGTAATGATTTTCATATCCCATCTTTTTTCACCAAAAGGACTTCTCCATTTCAGGTTACCCCCTCATCCTTCTCTCTCTTCGATTGTATTCCCACATGACACCTCTAGCTCTCTGCTTACTCATTCTCAGTCCCCTCCTAACTCCTCACATCTCCTCTCTCCCCAGTCTCCCTGTATGCCGTTAAACCTCTCCCCAGGCTTCCTCTTGCCCTGTTCCCACACTTCTATGCTGCTGATATGGTTCATTTGCACCTACAGAAATACCTATCCAGTCACTTGAGCATTGAGGCGGGCAGGTAGGCAGGCATGCTCCACCCATTTTTAGGGAAGGGAGAGAGGCACCTCTTTCAGTAGGTGCATTGTTATATAACAAGGGCAGGAGAAGCCAGCACCACACTGTCTCCAGAGGCACACTGACAGTTTATGTCAGATTTATAAGTTCACTCTGATCAAATATTAGTTTCCTCTGATATTGTGGCAGCAGATGACAGGAAAAAATGAGAGATTTTAATGGGGGTGAAAAGTAGCGCAGAGCAATCCAAACCTTGAACACAAGGAAGAATAAGATAAATGAGCTCAACTATGCATCAGATTCATGAAATCATCCAGCTACCAAAGGCCGAGGAACAAGGGCCCAGCCAACCAGATGCTTCACCGAGTCCAGAGCTCCAGGTTATCAAAATAAATCTCTTTAACTGAGAAAGAGTTATGGTGACTTGACATGATTCAATGTCATTATTCAGTTGTTCTTGCAGGAATATTGGCATAAAATGGAAGCTTGCCAATATAAAGATAGATGATAGCAAGTGTTACTGTGGGCACAGTAACATCCAAGGCAGACTCCAGCATAGTGCAGGAAATTGCTGCAGATACTGAGAAAGAGAGTCCAGCAGAAGTTGGGAAACTGCACTAGTGCTATTTTCAAAGTAGGTCGCAAGTTTCACATCTCAGGGGAGACAGCTCATGCACATAATAGGATACATACATTTTTAATCAGAACATGATCCATTGAAACATTTTGAGAAATAGAAACCTCTGTACTTCTCCACATTTGAAAAACATTAATAGAAGGCCTGTCACAGACAATTCTTGTGATCCACATCTCAAACTTTCTATGGAAAACTGTGTGGACAAGAAATAGGAAACTAATAGCTGGTAAAGTTCCTACCAATGAAAAATTTATTAAGTGTTGCTGCTGGCACTTTCTCCAAGTCAGTGTGCAAAACAAACCATTGGACAACCAAAACATATGTCTTAAATCTACTGCTAAAAAGACAACACCAAAACTTCAGCATACAGGTATCCAGTAGATTGTGACAGAAAGGATTGAAAACTCTGAGAGATATGATAAGATAATGTTGCCCTGAGCAAAAAGGTACTCTTATAAATTCTACATTTCTAAACCATTCATGGCTAATTTGTCTGCAAAATTATAAGGTAGATTGCATGGACAACTTGGATGTGGTGCCATCCAAGTCCCAGGCAAAAACAGTCTCATAAAAGCAATAAAAAAATAATCACAGGGAACAGAATGAGATAATGTTTAGACAATGTTTTCAAAACCTAATTCAGCTGAACCTTTGAATGACCATCTGGAAATGGGAAGAAGAGGCAATTTCACAAGGTCCTTTGAGGACAGGAAATCACTGATCAAAAGAAGCATATTGCATCTGTTCACCATCGCCCTGTATTAGAGTGAAAGAAGAACAAATAATGCAGATGGTGTAGTTACTCTGGCTTTGAATTTGAAACATCACCTCTACAGGGACTGTTAATATCTCCAACTGAAAAATGCACATGGATCATACTGTCAGCATTAGCAGAAGTTAGTTTTTTCACAATGTAGTCAGAAGCTTGATGGGAAATACAAGGCTCAGGCTACTGTTGCCTTAAGATGTTGTCTAAAATCAACTGAAGTACAAACTCTATGGAGGAGTCACATAAAATAAATGAAGTCCTTTAATTGCAGGGAAAAAAATTTGCAAAGGGAAGTAGAAATGTCATTCAGTTGATTTACTGATATGCTAAATAATTTCAGAATGCTTTTAAAGTGTACTACTACTTCTAAAGCAAATTATACAAACTTACCACTTCCTAGTATGTGCTAAATGAAGGGATCAGAAACAGATCTTCAGGACTTCAGAGAGTACCAAAATCCTGACCTTTATAAACACAAAACCCTCATCTCCTGGCTATGCACAAATTAAAAGTTATGCTACATTAGAGCACAAGATTGGCAGAACATTTGTTCCATTTGTCCTTGTTCTTCAGGGTTTTTTGTTGATCCTTAGGCTGAAGTCTTTTGGGCTGGTAAATAGATTCAGAGAAAGGATTCAAGTCATTTAGTTTTTGAAAGAGCCTTTCACTAGGTTATATCTGAAAACAAAGACAAGATAATGATACCTCTGGTGTTCACAGGATACCATGCTACTTTTTTCCTTCTGTCTTCCTATTGTTGACTTTACAACACGTGGCATTAAGGAAAAAATAAAACCTATGACCAGTACAATTTCCCATACATTTGCTAATGGGATTCATATTTTGTATCCTTTCAAAAGCACGAGGGGAAATGTTGCTATTGTTCTGGCATTTTCTAATGTCTGAGAAATATAGTTCTGGGAATGCTTCAGTGGCTAATGGGACTCATTGACTTTTCCTTGAGAAGCTAAACACGAGAAGAATTTCATGAAGAATTTAAACTGTTAATGTCAGAAAGACAAAAAAAAGCGCCTGTTCAGATGTTCTGAAACAAGCCCAAATTTCACACGTAGGGGCACAGATCTAATTGGGGGCCGAGTGCAGGAGGAGAAGCAGGGGAGCGCTTTGGCTGTGCTGGTGCGGAGCGCTTCTCCCGCTCGCCCTCCAGCGGTGCTCCCACCCGCCGCAGCCGGGGCACAGCCCGCTCCTGCCGGGAATTCAGGGCTCGCACGTGTGCAGCGCGGGGCACGTAAACAACTTCACCTGCACTAGATTAAGGATTAAATGGATATTTGACTGGAGAGTGCGATGCAGCCTGGTACAAAGCGAAAGGTCATTCACCAACCCTTCATCAGATGAGTTTTCAACTCCCACACAGCGACCAGGGTCATTGTGAATCGTGTGTTTGATTTGTGCCTACCCCACTCCGGGGAAGATAGCACTTTAATAGGGTTGAGAGAGCACATTTGAATTAATCTGTCTTAAAGGATCATTTGCAACTTGAGTTGAAACTGGTATTTTTATGGTGTGGCAAAAGAGAAAGGTTTATATACTCAGTCTGTTTAACTTCCAGTCTCCTCCACACTTTCTAGCTTTATTAAATAACAAATGTAGAAGCATCAAAATACCTCAAAAATAAAATGTGTGTTTATTCTTTGGCGTAACATTGGAAACAAAATTCCTGCAGAGCACCTGTTCACAAAAAGCATCCAAACAGTTCAGAGGGGAAATATTTCAAAGAGGTCACAATAAGCCATTAGATCCTACAGTGTTAGCCATAGCAAAGCATTTTTTCAGGTGTATTGCTTTTAGCAGTTTGCTGCTTCTGTAGTAATTCTCCTTGCTGTACCAGGAGACACAACACTGCCACGTGTTTAAGGATTCTGCTGCACCACAGGGCTGCAGCGACTCCCACCCCACTGAGTTCAAATCACCCACCCTACAGTGATAGTTCCAGTTCACAAATACTGAACCAACATATCACATAGTCCACTGCATTAAGGACAGATAAAAGCAGAGCTGGCCTACCTTTATATGCCGGACTGTATTTCTGTGACAGGAGCTGAGCCATCCCCAGCCTGGTGGAAAACTTGCGTGTTATAAGTTCATAGAACTGTACCTCTCCTGTAACAGGCCCTATGTCTTATTAAAGGAAATCTCTGCTTCAGGAGTTCATAAAACATAATGTTAGGTCATTCCAAAGCAAGCAATATTCAGTAAGCTTTCCAAGTATATTTGCAAGGAGTATCAACACATCTGGTAGCAAGATATCTTCTTACTGGAAGTTGTGTGGGCTGTCCCTTGATCATTGCTAATGTTCTCCACACTTTTCTACACAATATATGCTGCAATTGAATAATTAAGGTGTCAGCTAGTTCTGAAGATCACAAAAGGAAAAAACCCCTAGCATAAAATTCTGAACCTCTTCAACTCATGAACAACTGGTACTGATTTTAATTGTTTCAGGATTTCAATAATAAAATCTGTTCCAAAATCTGTTTTTCAAGTAGTTTGTTTGAAAATAAACTGCAGAAAAATTTGCTTTAGGATTTCACATCCAAGTAGTTTTTGGTATAGACATAATGATAAATTTCAGTAAAGGAAAAATTACATCAAATAGCAAAGGGACTTTCCGAAAAACCAAGACCGTGGGATCATTACTTAAAAGAAAAAAATCCCTGACACTAAGACCATTTAAAATTACTCACAGAACAACCTCCCACTCCCCACCATAGACAGGATCTTTCTTGTCCCTAAACTAAATGAATTTGCTGCTGGCTTGGATAGCAAAGGTGAAACATGATGATGCAGTCTGGCCACAAGAGTTCCCTGTGTGATGTAGTGGAGCTCTGCTAACAGGAACACAGCCTTCCAAGCTCCTGAACTTCCAGCCTCAGGTGAAACAAACCTTGGTCACTGGGAAATAAATACACTGAACAGCTATCAGACAAGCAGGTCGGTAGCTTGTTTGAGCTCAGGAAATTCCTTTCCCAGCATATCTGAAAATATAGAAGACACTACAGAATATAAGCAGGAAACAGATTTTCACAAACTTTGCTTACTAAATAACTTCTGTTTAAACTGAACTAGAATTATTGGTTTATAAATCCTTTAGGGCAGAAACTCTTCACATCTACACAGATAACATCTAACAGAATGCAGCTCCATTATAAACATATTTTGTGAACATAAAACACACCACAATGGTAAGTAAATATTAAAACACCCCTATGCGTGGATTTGTCAGAATGCGCCAAATGCTATAACGGTCAGCATTTTTGCCCACATGTTTTTACCCCCTGTACTGTTTTTGTTGCAGTTCATCACAATTCAGTCTGTATCTCTGAAGCAAGAGGTGAGGGCAGTAGTGTATCTGTCCCTCTGCCTACACAAGCATACAACTCCTGCCCAATTTGATAGGTTTATTTCATTGCAATATTATAACACTCAAGCCATATCTTGTTTAGACTGCAAAACAAGTAATGCTGTAAGTAGACCTGGTGAGTTCCTTTCTGCTTTCTTCTCCCCTATTCAACAGGCAATTGTTGTAAGTTTAAAACACAAAATGTGTTTTACAAACGGGAAGTTTTGAAGTAGGAGATGACCCAGCCCCCTATACCAAAACAGCATAATTCTTGCTTTCTTGTGATGCTCATATAGATGGATTTTACCAACAGGCAAAACAGGACTTCAATGCTGCAAACTGCTCACGTAGGTTAGCAGAGTAACAACAGCACCAGAGAATGGTTCATTAACCTCAAGGGGTTGCACTGGCACAGCTACCTTGTAAACAACAAAGGTCTTCAGTGCAGATAGCGCTGTAGGTTTCTAAATCTCCTGTCCCATTACTAGCTCTGTAATTTCTGGTTCTTTTATTAAGGTCTGAATTCACAGCTTTCTAAATGTCTCATGACAGTCAGGTTTAGAAGCACAAATGGTCCAGCCTGTGCATCCTAAAGCTGAAGAAGACCATCCCTTTATCTGGACGAAGAGAATGGCCAAGAAATCAAATTTTAATCCCTTATGAAGCCTTGTAAGCATAAATGGAGAAATCAGATTCAGAGCAAAGGATTTTAAATTGCTTTGCAGTTACTGTGTAATGTAAGAGGCTGGATCTGTCCTGCTTGCCTGACCATGCTGTCAGTAAATCAAGGAATACTGTGGTCATAATAATTTTAACATATTGTGGTCATAATAATTTTAAGAGGATGCATCTACACACCCATTCTGATTCCTTGAACTAGACATTATCTCAAGGCTTCTGAAATAAATCTCCCTTTTTGCCTGCCTAAAAGAATACAGAAGCTCCTTTTTTATCTGCCTATACATGTGATTTTGTTTAGGAAATGGATCCATCTCGACTTGATATTGAATTCGATCTGAGAAGAGTGATCCAAAGCCTGGAAAACTCCCGGGATTTATAAGGCTTTATATTAAACTACAAATGTCCAGAGCACAGTATCCTTTCACCAGCTGAGGTATTCTACCATGCACCCATCAGAAGCCATATAAGTTAATATCAGAGGATTCCCTTCCCAGGTTAACTGTCGGCTTCAGAATTAAACCTTCAAATTACAATACTTTGCCAATGCATATCACTAATACAACTGTTGAGATAAAAACTATCTTTCAGGATATATGAGAAAACAGAGCCACACTACTGAGCATTTTTGAAATCTACATTAATGGTGATCACATGCTGTGCACTGTATATCTGACCAACAGACAATTTTAACACTTTTTGTGTTTGCAATAACTCTAATTGCCTTGGTGAAAACCTAATAAGTAGCCTGTTATGTTCTCCAAAGTTTTCTCTCAGTGTGATATTTGTGTTACTTCAGGCAGAAGGAAATAATATCTTTGTAAGGATGAGTTTTCATGTGTCTAGATAGACTTTTAAGTGAACTTCTTTAGCAATATTTGAAATTAATTCTTTCTACCTAGACCATTAAAGCATATGAGAACAGAAGTACTGGGAAATCCCAGAACAAACATTGGAAAAGGTCAGGCTTTCACAGCAAATTTCCATAATTCATTATAGATTCACTACACATGGACAGGCTGCAATAAATTGTTCTGCTGACAAAACTACAGAGAATAATGAGTGGAACAATCTGAACTGCTCACAACACAAGGACAGCTATGAGATCTCTAATTGGGGAAAATTAATTAATCAGAAAAGTTCAGTCTGCAGTCTTGGATTCTGAGTTTTACAGTTGAAATTCCAAGTGATTTGGGTCATGTTACTGAACTATACAGGATGCTTAATGTCTAAATTCTTCTGAGTCATGGACTGGGTATGTTATAAATGGTCCCTTCCATTTAAAGCAAGAGTTATCTTGCAGTGTGTGCAGTGCAAATGAGAGGAGGAGACCAGATTTCAAAATCAGCTGAATACTTTTCTATACTCTGGCTAAAACCGGGCTTCTGTCTTATTGCTTTAATGCTTTCACTCTGTTATTTCTTTACTTCAGAGTGGCATAAATGATTCCCTCTTGCTGGTGAGCTTTGGATGTAGAACTGGGCAGAGTCTCAAAGTCTGGAGATCATTTACTAAATCTACATCTTTTCAGACTGGCTAAATGTTGCCACAAACAAGAACATTAGTCACCCTCATGACTAATGTTCATTAGTAACATTTTAAGTTCAAAAACACAGCAGCTCAGATTATCCATCATTTGAGACAACCAGTCCTTCAGTTTCTGGACAAATGAATGGTGCATTGCTCACAGGTAGAAATATCATTCTTCTGCTTTATAAATCTTGATAGATAGATATTTGACAATAACTAACCTGGGATCTGGGAATCTTTCCCACTCTTGCATCAAGGCCCATTCCCTGTCTTTCTAGTGAATGTTTGTTGAGATAAGACTCAAATGTATATATATCATTGCCCCTCCAGGCCTTGAACTATCACACTGCTTTCAGTGGTAAAATATGATTAGGTGGAAACCACTGCCTCCCTATAAAGACGACAGAGGGACCAGGGTTTTTGAGTCACCTGCAGAGCATGCCAGGCCCATAGTTTAGAAACAGCAATGACTCTGTCTCGTAAAAGAGGGCTAAACACAAACACAGGCCTTCCTAGCCTTCCCCCAGAAGTGAAAATACTGTGTCTCCCAACTTAGACAGTTGTTCCTTATGGACCTTCTTTAATGAGCATCTTCAGCCATTAAAGCCTGTAATTAGTGCCCCTTACTCATTTTCCTGAAAAACACTGAGAGAAAATTGCAAAGACCTTTTATGTCTTATAAAAAAAAATCAGTGGAACTTTCAAGGACTCAGTAACTTAAGAGAATGTTGCGTGATTAGTTTCTGGATGGTTGATGTTTTTGGTAATTCAGGGTCAAACCCTGGTCCAAAATCCTTTGAGTAATGGGCTCTGGACCCACTGAGTGCTCTAGTTTCTTCAGAATACAGAGATTCATTGTGTTGAAGAGTTACTAGTTAATGGTTATAACAGTGTACAGTAATAGTGTGTTACTGGAACAGCTAATCTGAGTTCGTAGAAGGCAAACAACTCCTGCAAACAGCGGAGCTGGCTGCTGCTTTCTAATACAGTGATAAATGTCAAAATGGCAACTTTAAATAGTGAAGAAATGCTTGGTTTAATGTTGAACCAAAGAAAGTATCAAACTCTATATACTTTAATACTCTTTAGCAAATCCAGACTTGCAGACTACACATAGACGCGTTACTGATCTTCCAAAACACAACTCCAGAGCCCTGGGGGAAGGAAGTGTCAGCCATAGTGTTAAATGCCAATGCAAGGCCTTCACTTTCAGAGAGAAGGAAAATTATGGCACCTAAATAAAAGAGAACTTTTCCGTAAAGGACAGTTTATGTAAGTTTTGGTCTACGTAAATCTCCTGTTAATGCATTAGGATCCTAAAGAGGCTTAAATGGCGAAAGCCTCTCAGCTTGTCTTTGAGCTTACCTGGAGCTACAGCATTCTTCCAGAGCTTGGTGATAATATTGCCCAAAGAGTGGCAAGACAGAGAAGAGGTCACAGGAAGTCTGTCACGCCATATACGTTATACCCTGAGTTATGCACAGCTCACTGTTTCATTCATTTTATCAAGCAATTTACCAATGTTAAATGGAAAACTTCTTGCTCACTTCAGTTTCCTCTTTCAAGAATAGCTTTTTTCTTCCCAGAACCATTTTAGTGAAAGATGTGTTGTGAGCAGGGCCAGCAGAACCCCTCCCTGCTACAGGGCCTAGGCAGCACTAGTGGAAGATGTACAGCTTTGTTCAACCTGGAAATATGACAACAGATAATGACAGAGAGGTAAAATATCCCAGCATTAGATTGGGAAATAAGGAAAACAAGCAAGAATGAGTTTATAGTGGAGAATGTGTGCTAAAAATTCCACCTTATTTGTGCATAGGTTCAGTACTGTGGGCAACCCCCTTCTACCACCTGGTTGTGAAAGACAGAGCCTGCAAACCTGGCAAAAGCCAAGTCTGGGGCTTGCCAGTGGAGGCCAGTGTGCTGCTGGATAATGTTCAGAGCCACTAATTAATGAAAATCCATGTGGAGTCAAACAATGGGACTTTGAGTGCATTTTGACCAAGGTGTTGGACTCCTGCGCTGGTTAGTCTCATCATTCAGCTTGGGTGTTGGAAATCAGAGCCAAAGGAGATGTAATGACCACCAGGGTGATCCAATGTAGCATCCTTACAAAGCTGCTTGCTGATCACTGTAGGATGTAAATGTCTTTTCATGAACATTAAGCAAATATCCACTGCCAGCAGCAATACAATCCTCTGAAATCCTCCCTTGGAAAGTGCTGGGTGTTAGGATGTTGATTTGGTCACATCTAAATCAGATACAGACAAGACTGCCTGGTCAAAGGGAATGGGGGACAGGGGGAAAGGTGGGAGGGGGGAACACTTAAAGGCATAGCGAGACCTGAGGAAATCCATGCAGTATCCTGTGTTTCCTAACCCTGAGGACCAGTAACAGTAGCAGAACCAGCACAGTATGATCCATGATCACATGGATAAACTGGCCAGTTTCCTTGGGAAGCGGCTGAATATTGCACTGTGGAACCTCAGTAAGTGCCAGAAGCTCACTAAGGCAAGGGACTACTTTTCCCCAGCTGTAAATAAAGATTTTCAAGCTACAGTTTTCTGTCTGGCTTTCAGAGAGGAGGTGTTGCCAGGAAATATTTTTTGTGAAAAGTGCTGTTATTGTCAATGCAGCAGTCAAAGACACCACTAAACATTCCCCACTGCTGAGACCAGCTTTGCAAAGACCACTGGGGTTTTCTTAGTAGTCTGATTAGAATTTTCTGGCCTTATAAGAAACTTGAACAGGGTACAGCCCAGAAAATCTCTCTACCACATTTTATGGCCACATTGGGAGTTAAAGGATGTATGCAATATGTGTTTTCTCAACTGCCCACCTCCAGAATCCAAAACTTCTACAAGACAAATCCTAAACCTCCCCCATACACATGCCTCTTTGTTTGGGTGCTGCATCATCACATTTTCCAGTCTTTGTACAGCTCTAAGTAACCTTTCGTCATGTTCAACAAGAACCTTGCAATTCCCACTTGCAGCTTACTGGGTTTCTGCTCATGTTCTCCAATGACAAAATTTCAGTTTGCATTTGCTCTTTCCTCCCTTTTTCTACCCAGATTCATCTTTCAAGACCCCTGACATCCTTTCCTAATACGTCATCAGGCCTGTAAAGGATGACTAAAGGTAGAGCTGATGTTAACTAGTAAATACAGACATTTTGAGTGTAATATTTGAAATAGTGCACGTCCATCCGTATGTGTATTGGGAAAGCATACATGACCAAACAGAGGTGTGACTTCACAGTTTTGACACCAGCTTCCTGTATGGCTGCATTTAGGCTGTGGTTCCATGCTGGATATCTGAGCACCACCAACAGTATAAAATGGATTTGATCAGATTTGAGAAGGTGACTGCAGTTCAGACAGATTAAATGAACTACACAGGAGAGAGTTTAAGCTCTGTAATGGTTTCATCCCTCTGTGGAGGCCTTATGATGACCGTAGGAGGCAGATGTTCCTTGATCTAAGCATAAGAACAGAAATGTGCAGACAGATTATACCTGATTGGGCATAAAGCCTGACGGTACAAAATAGATCCACCAGTGGTTTTGAACAAATTTGAATGAGCAGTGAATTTACATTAAATCAAAGCTTGGCTTCAGATGGCTATGGCATTTCTGATGAAATGTGAGGGTCCCTGAAGGCAGATTTACCACACCGCCAAACCATGACATTCCAAATACTGTCATGTGCCCTCTTACAGTTCTACCTCTGTCAAATTAGGTTGTGAGGTCAACTAATGTCCAGGCCTTTCCCAGCATATCCCCTTGCCAAAGGATATGAGCCAAAAACTCCAAAGCAAAATTTTGGATTGTCCCTTAACTGACTGATTATCACCTCTGTCAAGAGCACCACTCTGGGAGACAAATGTCACACTGGGAGGACTTTGTACCCTGCACATGTAGTTCAACACAATATAACACCACCAATCGATGCCAATGGAGCTAAAAGGACTCAGGCCAGCTATATCTGACAAAGGCACAGAAGTATTTAGGTATTTCAAATAGCTGCAAGAAAATAGGAGGATTTGAGGCTGAAGGAGAATCCTGACAGCTTTAACTGAAATCCTCAGATATGGGGCATAAGCACTGACAGAGGTGTAGCCAGTCCCATTTGTGTTCTGCACTGCTTTCCAGATCAAGTCATCCTGTGAAAGGAGCAGCACAACATGGTAACTGATTTCCTTCCTTTTTCTTTCTATTCTAGAAGCTCAACCAATAAAAGTTTTCGGACCCAGAGTATGGAGAAGGAAACACTGGAGAAGGAATAATTTTTATACCCATAAAAAGCCATTGTCATGTTTTAAATTATATTTAGATTTTTTTTTTTCCCATTTCCAGTAAATAAGCACAGAAATCAGTTCCAGTATGCAGACAGGCAACTCTGAGGATTTTGGTCATCAAACACTTATTGATGGAGAAATGAGCACAAAGGAAATGCTTCCCAGAAAGTGCTTATGGAATTAAACAGTGTTTGCTTGAAGAAGTGAATGAATTTCAAATCTTCAGTAAGGTAGTTGAAGGTAGAGGTGGTACAATTGAAAACAGTATAGGCAAAAAATATCCAATGATTTGCCACAAATAGTTTGCCCAGATCTATGCTGTACTGTCTTATAAGTGAAGAGATATTTCTTTATGGGAATTACACCACAGTTAACACCTCATGCTTCATCCTGTCCCGCTCTCCCTTCTGTCTCTCATTTTAGTTGCTGTTATTTTAGCTGTTTTCATGAAAAAGAAGCTGAGAACTTGCTGCCATAACAAGCTATTTGAATGAGAAGCATACAGAAGAGAGTGAGAGAAAGTGGTAATCAACAGCCCATATCAAATATAGAAGAACTAGAGTGGTACGGCTCAGGATAAAACCAAGTAAATGGCTAGAAACTGCCTTTAGTAAAAATGCCCATTCTGAACTTTCCATGTTTTCAGTACAAAGGGTCAACATACACAGGCAGAGCTGACCCAGAGCAGTTTCAATTTTATCATGACTCTCTGAACGTTGTTAATTTGCTACATTGCAAATAATGGTCCCTTTTTGTCACCACAAGAACAATAACAGTGACACCAAAATGCTTCTCGTGCCATTCAGTGCAAGTCACTGCAGTGAATTTGTTCCGACCTCTTCTTAGTTCTTCTGTCCCGAACGCAGCAATATTTCCGTGGTTTCCGTGGTTATCCTCCTTGTTTCGAGTTGCACAATTACTTTGTTTACAGCTTATTTCTTCCAGCTGGAAACAAATAACTCCGATGAGGCACCCCGGCCCTTTCTCGTTCACTGAAGCCCAGGCGAAGCTCGCAAGGAAGGCGATGTTTGCTACCATCTGCTGGTGAACTAGAGCTGGGGACCAAAGAAGCATCACAGACTTGATTTTATGCATTACTTGAACCCTTGACAAGAATCTGCTGATCCATTTGAGTAATATTCATGTAAGGGTTTGGTAGGGGGCTAAGAAAATACTGATATTTTTGTTGAGTGGCAAAAGCTAGCAAAGGAGGGTGTGCTATACATAACGAAAAATAATCAGAGAGAGAGGGAGAAAGAGATTTAAGACCTCTAAAGATGTGCAAATCTATGCTAGTAAGAACTTTGAGGAGACATGGAGCTGTAGAATTCCCGGAAGTATAATGACAGGAAGCAAACCTTGATCTATTATCATGGCTCAAGTTAATAAAGCTCTGAGACTGTTGTTAGAAATAATAGTAAGTCATCACTTCTAAAAGTACTTGCTTCTATGGTAGTAGCTCCCAAATTAGGCATCATAATCCCAGAGGTGGTTGTGTCACTGTGAAGTGACGTTCAGCATTACTGAGACAAGTATTTAGGGTCACAGGTTGTTACAGGGCTCTGAATATTGTGTAGAGGGAAGGGACTTTGTTAACCTCCTTTGAGATGCATCCAAAAGTGACAAATATACAAGATGTGAGTCTGCACTCACAAGCAGGGAAAATAAAGAGACATGTCACACATGCTTGTAAATCTTGAACAAAGTTTATAGAAGCTGATGTACAGGTATCTTGTGTATATGTTGAAATACTCTTCAAAAGCAAAGTAAAAAAAAAAACAAAAGCATTTAAGATGAAGGCTGAGAGCAATAGCAGTTTCTGAAATTTTTCCAGGGAAGTTAGACTTGGAAGTGTTTAGCAGCTCTATATTTAACGGTTTGAAACAGTGGTTACTGTTCAAGGAGAAATGTACAGTTCTATAAGCTGAAAACAAGGCCCAAGTAAAGAACAAGCTGAAATTCTTCCCCAGAAGTTCTGAGCCTCCTCATCTCCATCACCTCCACAGTTTTAATAGTATTTAGGGAGAAAACCAGCTCCTTGGACTAGTGCAAGACCTTACAGTGAATTCAGCCCCAGAGTAATCCATTATGTGGCAGTATGTGCCACATTCATACTGTCCTCCTGTTGCACTGCTCTTTCAGGTGCCATCACAAGGATGATATTTGACACCACCTTATTGTTCTGCTCATGGTCTGGTCCTCTGTTTTCATGCACTAAGTCCAGAGATCAGCCTGTTTCTGTTTGAGCTGTATTTACTACGGTGGTTTTCAATGCTGGGGGTTTATTTAGGAACTATGACAACAAAGTAATGACAGACTGTTCACTAATGTGCACTTACTCTTGCTGGACAGAGCAGACAACTGTAGCTCTATGCAAGTCTAACTGAGGTTTCTAAAGCAGCAACTGGGGAGGTGAATCTGAGCCAGAAAAGCTGCATACTGCTGCCCACTTCCCACACCTCCCACCCCACCTCCCACCCCACCTC